>JAADXF010000932.1:0-10215 GCA_023337575.1 Pythium chondricola | reverse complement strand
GCGCCACCGAAGACAGTGGTGGTGCGAACAGGGAGGCGGTGCGCCGGACCAGCCTCACGGATGACCACGACCTGGGCGGACTTGTGGACCACCATGTGGACGCCGAGTTCGTGGATACGAGTGACGAAGACGCCGACTCGAGCGGGGATCCCAGCGCCACGCCATACCGGTCTCGATCAGGAGAGGATATCGCACTGGCGCTCGCGCTGTTGCTGCAGGCACAGGAGACCGCAGCGGACGCAGCGGACGGAGGGGTGTCCCTGTCGTCGACAGTGATCTCGCGCATTCTCCACGGCTTGGTCAAGGCACTCGAGAGCTCGTCTGTCGGTGGCGCGCCACGGACTTCACGCGAGGTGAGTGGCTGGGCACCTCTCGCTTGGGTTTTTGTTTGGCTCCCATCGCGTCTCTCACCTCTGTGTGTGTGGATGTGCGTTCAGGTCGAGTCGCAGATGGAGCGATTGTTTGTCTCCCATGCAAACGTGTTTGACGAGACCGTGCAGAACTTTATCATCCAACACTTCATCCAAGAGGTATGTACATACGTTAGACGGGTTGGTACAGTATGCCAAAACCATGCTTGTGGTCTCACACACCTTGATAGACGGACTACGCGAAGGCGTTCCGGTCCGCCATGCGTCGCACGAGCCTGGTCAAGCGCTGCCTCAAAGCGATGTACCCAAGCGAGCAACCCACGGCAGTCGCACCCCTTCACCCTGCGCATGGCCACACACCGACTCCTGCGAAGGCTCTGTGGGCTCACTCCCTGGCAGCGTCGTCGTCGTCCATGTCCGTGGGCAAGCTGGACCCCGCGTCGACTGGTATGAAGACGAGTCGTGGTCTCGAGGCTTGTCCACACATTCGCGACGTTGCAACGGTGCAGCGCGTGCAGGAGTTGCTCGCAACGCTGTCATCCTGGGCCTTTGATCTCTTTGCGCTCGCGGATGCTGCGCCGGGCCACGCGCTCACCCTTGTTGGCAATGAGCTGCTCGACCGGTACGATCTGTGTGGCCAGTTCCGCACGACCAAGGCGCGTCAGCTCGAGTTCCTCCAGCAGTACGTTCCTGCCAACGTCGCTAGCCGTCGCCTGTGCCTGATGGGTCCACCATGCTTGCTGTGAGCAGGATCGAGAGCAAGTACCACGCGCACCCGTACCACAACGGTGAGTGCTCACGTCCCTCCGCTGGCAATCAATCGACCACGCGACTGACGGACATCTGCTCTCTCTCTCTCTCACTCTCGCTTGTGGGCATGCCCAGCTGAGCACGCGGCCGACGTCACGCAGTCGCTGCACCACTTTCTGGAATCGGGTCGGCTCGGGGCCACGATGAACCCGCGAAGCAAGTGTGCGGCGGTGCTGGCGGCCATCGTCCACGACGTGGGCCACACCAGCTTCTCCAACAACTTCCACATCGCTGCCAACGACGAGCTCGCCGTGCAGTACGTGTACCGGTCCCCGCTGGAGCATATGCACTGTGCGCTTGCGTTCCGGCTCATCAAGTCGCCCAAGTGCGACATCTTGCGAGGGCTGTCGCGCCTCGAGCAACTGGAGGTGCGCACCCTCGTGACCGACATGGTGCTGGCCACCGACAACAGTGTGCACGCCACGTACCTGGCCAAGCTGGAGACGCTCGTCCGGCGGCGCGAGGACGCCGCACAAGACACCACGTGGACACTCTCTGCACTGCCCGACGACGAGCGGCTCGTGCTGCAGATGGCGCTGCATGCAGCCGACGTGTCCAACCCCGCCAAGACACAGCGGCAGTGCCAGCTCTGGGCTCAGCGTATCCGTCTCGAGTTCTTCCAGCAAGGAGACAAAGAGCGGGAGCTGGATATACCGGTGAGCATCGGCTATGATCGAGAACACCCGATCCCACTCGAGAAAATGCAGGCCGGCTTCATCTTGGGCATCGTGCGGCCGCTGTTCACGGCGTTCTGCCAACTGCCAGGGGCCAAATTGGGTCATTGCCTCACACAGCTGGACGAGAACCTTGCGTACTGGCAAAGCGAAATCGAGCGCAACCAGACGCAGTGACTGACTGCACTTGGTTGCTTCCAACACAACAGGTGATCGAGTTCGGTAGGCAAAAAGGTAGGATTCGCGACCCGCAATTGGTTAGTACACGGCGCTTTCGTCATCGTCCTCATCGTGCGCACCGTCCGAGTCTTGATCAATGTCTTCGCCGTCGTCGTCCTTTTCATCGGCATCTCCTTCATCATCATCGACGGCTTCCTCCTCGATACTGCTCGGTCGCTGTCGGCGTTTGCCCAGCGTCGTCGTATCATCGTCAGCTTCATCATTTTCGTCGGCACTCTCAGTGTCATCATCCACAGAGACCACGTCCGGATCAGCTGTCGATGGGACCTCGGTCGTCGTCTCCTCCCCATCGGACGCGTCCTGATTCGCTTCACCATCGTTGTCGTCCTCCTCCTTCTTCTTGATAATACCAGCTTCGTCCAAGCTCCGCTTGATTTGCTCTCGATTCAGTCGAAAATCCCGAGATTCACGCAGCTTGCACCATGCACTGAAATCATGACCCTGTAGTCAGTCACACAGATATTCGTGAGTGAAACGTGCCATAGCACACACATAGATCAGAGCTTCAGTCACCTTGCAGAGCTTGGACAGCTTGATGAGTACGAGGTCGTACTGTTCGAGCTGGTAGATGACCTCGGGAATGAACTTGGACGATTTGCCGGCCTGGAACTTCGTCTGGTTTTCATTGTGGATGCAGGAAATGAACGTGAGCATTGCCGGAGAAAGATCAGCCGCGGTGCGGTCAAAAAGCAATCGAACGTAGCGCGGCAGGGTCACATCCTTTCGCCGCAGCTTGTCTTTCACCAGCAACGTGAGGAGTTTGCAAAGCCGTCCGGCCAGTCGAACGATGCGGATGGATGCCATCGGATTCTCCAGCGCGATCAACACGAACGGTCGAATTGATCGCGTCACGTCCACGAGCCGATGGCACAAACCTTTGAATGCAGCGACATTATGGGCAGCGCCGCGGGTCTCTTCCCCAAACACCTGGGATCCTGTCTCTTCTTCGAGCTGGTGCAACGCGGCAAGATCATCTTCCTTGAATTTAACCGACTGGCGGCGCTGGTCACCATCGTATGCCTTCAATTGTCGCTCGGTGGCTGCCATCTCAACCTCGATGTTTGCGAGAATGGCGTTGGCTATCGTCAACGCGTGCTTCGGTGTGAGTTGGCGAAGAGCGATGGGGGGACCCGTGGCGTGGGCCATCGCTGCTGCTTCTTCTTTCGCGTTATCTGCGCCAGCATTCGTCGATTGGCGGATCCCTTGTGCGACGCGCTGAGTCAAATCATACTTCAACGCACCACACGGATGCGGACGAAGCATGAGCGCGACCAACTTCTCCAACAACCGTGCCGTCAGCTGGCTGGACCGAGACACGAGTAGATCCTTCACCCATGCCGCGTTGTCGTGGAGAGATGCTTCTGGGACTCGCGCACACACCATTTGCGTGATGTCGACGAGCACGCTTGCGTCGTCCAGAAGATCTTGCGCGATGAGCTCGTCGACCAATTGGTGCAGTGGTGGTAAGATCAGTGCCAGTCCTTCGCTTTCGTCACCACCCACGTCGTAATCTGGGCTGAGTCCCTCTTCTCGATCGCCATTGCGACGAGCACAAAGCGCTCGGATCAGCTCTTCTTCACACTCATCCGCCGGAAGCCGCATCCACATCTCGATGACGCGCGCCAGCACTTGAACCGCAACGTGGACGAGATCGCGGCGTCTTTGGGTGGTCTTCCCATCTTCAGACGTCGAACTACCGCGCTTGTTTCCCATCGGAGTCGTCAACACCACGGCTGCATTGCATGCGTACAACTTGAGCAACGCCAAACTTGAATCACAAAGACGACGCAGAAATCGAGTCTCATCGAATCGACCTGCGAGCAAGGTGCTCGATCGACGTCGGCCATGGGGCGTCTCCTCGGAACTCAACGTTGCTTGTTGCTGCTTTGCTTGAATGAGCTCGAGCATTGGAGAGCTTCTTGTCAGAATCGTAACCACCAGACCTTCTTCCTCGCTGGTGAGTGTTGGCGGTCCGCCGTCCGATGCCCTAGCCTTGCTGCACCCATGCTCGAGAATGCACAGCAGCGATGACGGTGACAGCAACGTCGCCCACTGAAGGGATGCATTCATCTCGAATGCTCTGCCGATCTCTTGAGAGTCAACCACATCGGTAGATCTTACCTGGGACTTGACCGCTTGCTTCTTGCTCTTTGACAACCCGGTCATCTTTCTCTTCTTGGAGCCACTAGGATGAATCGATGCTGACTTGTCACTACGCCTTGAAAGACGGTCCTGGATCCACTCATGCATTTGCGCGTATCGCAACAGCACTTCCCATGACGCCGAGGGAAACCCAGATGTGACCTCGTCGCTTCCAAATCGCTTCTGTTGGGAGTCGTGAAGTGACTGCACAACTGTCCAGTTCATGGCGACTTGGAGTATGCCCAGGACAGCGTACCCCATCCGATGATTCGCCTCGCCCAGCTCAGAGTCGGAGGCGAACGACGATTGCTTGTCAAACTCAAAGTCGCTGAGTTCACATCGCTTGAGCCGCTCGAAGAGAACTGCAATGTTTTGTTGCATTGCATCGGTCGTCGCCATCGCTGCCCCCACTTGTGTCGCTGGCACCTCTTCGTTTTCCATCATGGTTTCTTCTTCGTCTTCGCGACTCGAGACCGTGCTTTCGACGAAGCAGTGCAACATGGTGTGCAACAAATGAGGCAGCGGTTCCTCATACACACCGCGCTTGCGTGTCAGGCTGAGATCCAGCTTCAGAGGAGGCTGGACGCTTTCGTTACTGTCGTAGAACTTGATGTAGTGCTGGAATAGCAGAGTCAGGATTGGCTGTTGAAGCGCTGGGCACGCGTTGAACACCTTGATGAGTTCCGCGTAGAGCACGAGCCGGACCTCCGTCTGCAACGCCAACGCGCGTCGGAAGACACCGCAAAATTGACGATACAAGTTCTCAGCCACTTTTGTGTGTTCATGCTCCTGCGACGCAATGTCTCCATCTATCTCAGCTCCTGTCACCGCGGAGAGCCCGATCCCTCCACCTTGCGACAGTCTTGTGACGTTCTGAGAGTAGAGTTGACTAAGAGTACGGGTCCGGGAAAAAATCCTCGATGACAGGCATAGCAGCAGCCCGAAGCCTTCAATCGCGATGATTCGAGACTGATCATCCTTGCGAAGCATCGCCTTCCGAAGCAGCATCACTACAAAACTCTTCAGATTCGGCTGCATCTTGAGCAATGGGCTAACCGCAACGAGGAGGCGCTGAGCTAGTGGCGGAGTTAGATGTGTCACATACTCGAGGCATTCTCGGAGTCGAAGTTCGTGCCCTCCAAGCTCCGCGATGTGGCGCTTCACGATGCGAGCCAGGAGAAGCACATACGTCCCACAGTCTGCGTTCTGGACAACGATCATGTTCACCACGCGATCAAGAACACGCTCCCGCGTTGACGGGTGGTACTGGAATACTGCAAGCAGAAGGCGCACACCGTAGTCGATCCGCGCAGACGTCATTGAAGGCGATCTTGCACTTGGCAGCAACGCTCCATCGTCAAGGTCCACGCTTTTTGGCGGCTTGTGCTCAATGAGAGTGAAACTCAAAGCGATGATTTGTCGAATGATCGGCGTCCACGCGCCTTCATGTGCGTGCTGGACCACGAGGATGAATGCTCTTCGACTCAACGCTGCCTGTCCGCTTCCAGCTTCGTTCGAGACCTCGATTGAGTATGTGTCGACAATGTACCGCAGCAAAAAGTTCATCGACGTAGACTCGTGCTTGGTGTGGCTTGCGACGAGAAGCAGCATTGCGATGTCGAACTTGGAGAGCTTGTGGAGTGGCGCTCGTTGCTCGTATTCGATCAGAATCGATTTGCCAAGTCGGTCCCACTGTCTCATCGCTGTGTCCACATGGTAGAGGACAGTTGACTGAAGCTCTCGCAGTTCTCGGTGGCTCAGGTCGGCTGTACCCCCACGGAGACCTGAACTGTCGTCGCTTCGATCCGTCGTGTCATCGGCGAGTTGCTGCCACTTGTTGATGAGTAGACGAGTGAGTAGCCTCTGGCACAACGCGTTCTGGGTGCGTCCAACGAGTTGAAGCACGTTCAAGCAGACGATGGGGAAGAGTTCGAGTGCACGAGCTTTGTCCGATGCGTTGACAAGTTCAGCACGAGCCTCACGGAAGATTTTGATGCAGAAGACGCGCTCCTCGTCCTGTGAGAGTGAGAAATCACGAAAGTTCTTCATCACTTGTAAGAAGAAACGTCTCGGCCATGTAAACGACGCCAGCTTCGAGAGGATATGCTGCCGGTACTCTGGGCCAGACAAGTCACCGAGCACACTGTCGGCCTGGCTCACTTCGAAGCTGAGCGTCATCGATAAACTCACACGCAGCAAAAGCTGCGGCAAGAGCTCGATGGTATGGAAAATAGCTAGTGTGTCTACACGCACGTGACACAGTATTCTGCCTGTTAGTTTTCTTAACGTTAGTAGGTGCCATTTTTCCCCACATGGCACACACCTCCTCGCTGCTGAAGCCGATGCGATGTTGAGACGCCACGGAGAACCTCCGCCACCGCAGAGGCGAGATCCACAATGCGCAAGTTATGCAGTTCCTTGAGCAACGCCATCACGACACGCTGCGCGATCGTCGCCGAGTTGCTCGAGTGGAGAAGTTGAAGCACCGTCACAAACACGGACGCCCGCAACTTTTCCGCCTGCTCCGGTTCCACTGAGCCACTAAGCCCCCAGAACATGGCGATCACAATCGAATGGAATCTTTGCTCCGTCGAATAAAGGCTGCGGCCGGTCGCCAACTCCGCTCGTAGGCAACTTTGGAGCGCGACCTTGAGGCCATCCGTGGCCAGCGCCGCTGTGGAAACGATGAGCCCGAACGCCTTCGTCCGCGTCTCCTTGTCGCGCTGCTCTGAGTACTGACTCGGATCAGCCACCGCGTGGGAGTCATGGAGGCGTACGAGCGTCGCGAGCGCCGCCGCGCTCTCGGTTGCCATCGCCATTTCCCTTCTTGCCTGGCGCACTTCAAAAATCCCCCCCTCGGAAGGAAAGGAAACCTTTGCAGTTTGGCGCCAAACACAATGATGGTCGTTGTATACTCGTACTGTTGACTTCTTCTAAAGTACGCTTTTGCAAAGTACGACTACATGCACGCTCATTGGATGAAAAGCCGCGATTCGGGAGTGTGTGGGCGCCGAATCGGATGTGGGGGCTGGCTCCCCTCCTCTTGATCTCGACCGTTCAGCGTCACTCACTCAGTCAGTCGGAAGCCCCACTTTCTCGCAACCATGCTCCACCTGCTGAAGAAGGCGACGGCGGCGGCCAAGCCGCGCGCCAACATGCAAACGCGCCTCATGGGCAGTGGCCACGGCCACGGCCCTGCGCCGACCGGCTTCGAGGCCAAGGTCCGCGCCGTGCTCCCGAAGGATTACCAGGTGCGAAAGCAGCACAGAGCGCGAACACTAGAAACATTGACCATCGACCTCACCTGCGTCGTGTAATCGCCACAGATTGTGATCGCCACGCTCGGCTTTTACTCCACCATCATCCTGCTCTTCAAGCTCAAGCCATCGAAGAAGGCTGTTGAGGCCCCAGGTGCGTTCGCCCTTGCCCTCCATTTTTTTCTTTTCGCGGCGCCAGCGTGGTTGATACTTACATTTTGATTGTGCTTCCGCACAGTTGCCGCTGCGCCGGCGGCGTCCGCCAACAGCGAGATCCCTTCGCTGCTCAGCGACGAGTGGGCCGAGTGGTCCAAGATCGCGGGCAACTACGAGCGATGGGAGAAGAGCCTCGAGACGCTCGGCAACTAAGTCGACCTCGGCGTCTCGTGTGTTCCTAGTTTTTCTCTGCAGTGAATGAGAACCAGTCGTCACTGTAACCCTCACGAAAGAGAAAGTTCTAGTGCTGTGATTGATGATCAAGGTGCAGTTGTTCATTTCGGTACCAGTGACTAAATATGCAGGACAATGACCTCGGCGGTCACTCGCCGATGCTACCAAACTCGGCCGAGCCATCTCCACGGAGCCGTTCACAGAGCATCGGCTCGTAGTGGTCGCCACCGCGGTCGCTGCCCGTGAGGCGCATCAACAAGAACCATGGGGCATGACCACGTGACCGCACCGCGCTCGCCTCTTCCTTGCTGCCAGCGTGACGCGGACGATGTGGCAAGAAAAACATCTTGCCGCAGCCAACCAACACGACGAAAATGTCCCGTTGGTAGGCGGTGGCCAGCGCCTCCAGCGCGAGGTCGTCGCCCCACGCGACGCGGCGTCCATCTGGGTCGTTGTCGATCGAGACCAACCCACTGCGACTGTAGTTGAGTGCGATCAGCGTGTGCGTGTTCTCACCGTCGCCGACCGCCATGTACTTGCAGTACGCGTCGGCGTTTGTGACCGCCTGCGTGTAGGTCGTGTACACCATCTCGGCCGCCTTCATGCGAGAGTATCCTTGGTCTTGGAACTCGATGCACTTGGCCAGCAGCCAGTCACGGTCGCTTTTCTCGGCGACGAAGCGACGCGTTTGGATGGGGCTCACGCCCCAGCCACCTTCGAGCGACGGGAAGTACAGGTTGCGGATCGCAGTGTCGATGCGGGCGCGCTCCTCCTCGGTGTTGGCGGTGTAGTGCGCCATGAAGAAGTCGGCGGCGACGTGACGAATGCGGTGCGTTGGCAGCGGCTCGCACTCCTCCGTGTACAGCAGTAGCTGCTCGATGGACAGGAACATGCAGTCACCGAAGGGCGCCACAGGCGCGAGATACTTGACGCTGTACGCGATGTCATGCGCCTCGTACGTCACGCCATCTTCCTCCAGGACGCGCAGCAGCTCACGGCTAGTCGAGTCCGTGTTGGAGACACGCTGCCAGCCCATGCACACGGTGACCGGGCGGTCGCCCACGACGGGCTTGCTCGGGATTGGAGCGCGATTCACTTGAGGGCGCCGTGGGGTGAGCAGGTTTTCATTTCCGCCGGTCTGTGTTTGGCGTATAACGTTCACATGAGCTCGGTTGCCAGACTGATCGAGGAAACAAAAAGTAACTTACGATGGTCAGATATTGCGAGTACGCAAGCAGTCTCGAATCGAGGGCATGTTGCGCTTCCACGATCGCCTCCGCGTATCCATCATACTTGGTGACTTCGGTGGACGCGTCCAGCGCCGGTAAGAAAGGAAGCGCCGTTGGAACATCGTCAAGTTCAACCAGGTCTGCGCTCTCTCCCTTCGACTCGCACGACTCGGAGAGATCGCGCTCGACAACAGAGAGCTCCGAGTCACACGAGCTCGCTGTGGGCGACACATAGTCCTCCTCCTCGTTCACCTTCGCGGAACCATCGCCGTGCTTCAGAATCAGCACATATTCCTTCTCGCCTTCCTCCGCCATCTCTGTTGCTCTGGGTAAAATTGGTGCTTCTTCGTTTTCTCTCTGAGAATGCACGAACCTGTTAATTGGGTAGAATTCAATCCTCTAAGCCAATCAAATCAACTAAGCATCGAGGAACGTTATTAACCAACAGATGAACATTAGCCCTCTTGCGAAAACAACTTTCAGAATTTACATTAGAGTGCACGCAAGTTGACTAAGTACGTTTATTCCGGGTGACTGCTGTGCGTACTTTTTCTCTCTTCTTTTATTCTGTTTTTTCGCGTTTTCTGCATCGAACTATTTACAGTTAGTACTATTATAATAATATTATAAGTTACAAGAAATCGCTGAATCTTTGATTGTGACTATGAATCGTTTCCGGAATACCATTAATGAGCAATAGATATTCTAAATTTTGGGAAACATATTCTGCATTCTTTTTGGCTGGTGATTGTGTCCATGTACGAAATACTCAGTTCTAGATATCATAAGGAAGAAATGCGCCTCTATTTGGAGCATTTTTTGGTCACGGGGATAAATGTGAAAATTACACATGTAGAACCCCCGACTTAGTGACGATCGGTTCGCGCCAACTCGAGCAGCTCGGATTTTCGCGCCTTGCCGTTCGGAATGGCCCACCGTGGTGGCAGGAAGAGCATCAAGGGCAAGCATGCCAAGTCGAAGAAGTTCAAGTGGCGCTCCTACACATACGAAGAAAAGCACCAAGTCAATCAATGCTACGCTGCCGGTTGGTCGATCATGGCCATCTCTGAGCAGCTACTACGGGGGAGAAGACGGAGATCGT
>JAADXF010000931.1:0-10218 GCA_023337575.1 Pythium chondricola | reverse complement strand
CCTTGCCTTCACTGCTGCTGCTGCTGCTGGTGGTTGGCGTCGAGCGACAGCAGCTTCATCAGCTCCGAGTATGGCTTGCGTGGCTCGTCCGTGTCCGAGTCTTCATCCTCATCACCGGTCTCACTCGGGTGGTCGCCCTCTATGTCCATCGCCGCCTCGAGACTCTTGACGCGGGAGGATTCGTCCTCCATGGGGCGGCGATTTGCCTTGGCGATCTTGCGGCGTTTCCAGTCCCCGTGGCCATCCGACGACTGCTTCTTGAACCGGATTTCGGGTGATTTCACGTACGATAAGGATACGTAGCCCGAGGTGGTGTTGATGTGTGAGAGGCCGCTGCCTGACCACGCCTGCGTTGATGAAGGCGCAGTCTCGACGCTCGCGGCGAAGGAGCCGCCGATGGTCGTGAGCTCGTCGATCTCTGGATTTAGAAACGTCCGAAACGCACGGCACCACTTGGTGTCGTCCAGTTCGTCCAGAGCACGAAGGAATTTCTGGAGCTGTTCTTTCCGGTACTGGAGCAGTTTAGGATCGTCGCCGCGAAAGTAGGAAAACAATCCGCCATCCGGAAACTTTGGAAGGGATTCCACCACTTCCGGATCCAGCGTGTCCAGCAAGTACATGTAGAGTTGGCGGAAATCGTTGTACCGACGCATGACGGAATACCGCACGACTGGGGGGAGATTCGACCGCGGCACCTGGATGTCAGGCAACGATGCGAACGAAGAAGACGCCGGTGAGGGCAGCGCGGAGGATGACGGCGTCGACGTGGACACGAATGTGTCGGTGAATGGCATCAGACTGCCGCGGATGTCCAGCACTTCGATGTGGTACCGCCAACTCGAACCTTTTTTCGAGACGCCCGTGATCCGCAAGTCGCGTGAGAAAATCTGGTCGAGAGAAAACATGGACTCACAGCCATGGAGGCGTTTTGTTCGCTTGCACTGCTGGAAGGGCTGGTCTTCGTCTGTGTTTGTCGTGTCTGTCGTCCCGGGTGGTGGTGGCGCCGACTCGTCATTAGGTGGAGGGACACCGACAATACTGGACCGACGATACGCTGTTTCGTCCATTGCTGGGGAGGGATCGATGATACTCGATCGGCGGGAGGTTGGAGGCGCTGTCTCGTCGCTGTATAGACTCGCTCGTCGCGACGATGGCGCTGATTCAGCCGAATAAACACTGACACGCCGAGACATGGGAGGCGCTTGCTCGGTTTCTGGTGATTGCTCTTCGCCATATAAACTCCCGCGGCGCGAACTTGGTGGGGCGTCATCGGCGTACAAACTCGCGCGTCGAGTTGGTGCCGTCTCATCGTCGTAAACGCTGCCTCGCCGCGACTGCGGCGGATCGCTCGTTGTCATTTTGCTGGTGATGCTGTCGGTGTTTTCTGGCCGGTCGAGTTTCTGTGAATTGTCGTTCCGGAAGTCTTGCGTTTCTGCGCCTTTTTGTAGGTTGGCGGTCGGTTCGATTTTGTTGCCGCGGTTCGAAAAAAAAATACCGCACTTTTTCCTCCACGACGCGCGTCTAGTTTTTCTTCTTTCGGATGAGTTTGGATCTTCAAAACGTTGGCGAGAACCTAAAATGACTCCAATGGATCCTTCGATTCGTTTGACGTCGTCGGCGGGCGTCAATTGAGTCGACAGGAACAAAGTCGGATGGAAGGATGCTGATGTCTCTTCGTGGCGAACGACAGCGCTTCCGCTGGTCTTCGACGATCGGCAGCAAATGAGGACGCGCTCCTTTGCGGCACTCTCAGCGCTGATTCCGACTGTGGCTCCTGCTTCATGCACTGACAACCAGCTGGCTGAGAACAACGGCTCGCTCTCTCTGGAAGTCGATGTCTGTCTCGCTCCAACTCTTCGCCGACACACTTGGTGGGGTTGGATGATGCCACAACAGCCAACAAACAAAGAGAATCAAAACCCGCGCGAAAAAATGTAGATGTTCCCAGACTGTCACACTGGATTTTTCCGGTTGAAATTCAGACGGGCAAATCATTTTTGAGAGGAGAAACTGATTGTGAGAAACAGACAAGAACTATTGTACAATACTACACTAAGCATAATTGGCTTAGTTTGTGGATACGAGCTAGTCTCGACTGGCCTCCATACAATTTGCTCGAAGATCGACATCATCACCATGGCGACCCTGGCCGCCGCGGACACGGGCGCTGCGTCGGTGCAGCTGAACTACCCAACGCGGCGAACCACACGCGTCAACTGGAAAGAGGTCAAGCGGGTCGCCGAGATCATTCAGGGCGAGCTCGATGACGCTGGCGAGCTCCACAGCGGCGAATACGAGTGCGTCTACAGTCATAATCAATCACCAACAAATACTAATCCATTCTTTCTAGATCCGTCTACGCGATGTGGAAGCACGAACTGCGCGACATAGCCGATGTAGACGCCGACGCCGACGATGCCTCGAGTGACAGCGCCAAACGGGCGCCCAAGTGGTACTCAAGCGCCAACGATTACTGGCAGGACGAAGCCAAGTGCTCGCTCGACGACAACGGCGTGCTCGGCGGCTTCGCCCACATCTCACCTGCAGACGTCGCCGACTCGCGCGAGTTCATCTACAAGCTCGCGCTCAAGCGGCCGCACTGGAACCGTGACCTGGTAGTGGACTGTGGCGCTGGCATCGGCCGCGTCACCAAGAACCTCTTGCTGCCGCTGTTCAACCACGTGGACGTGGTCGAGCAGAGCGAGCGACTGCTGCGTGGTGTGCCGCAGTACGTGGACAACGCCAAGAAACTGCGGCATTTGTACTGCATGGGGCTGCAGGATTTTGACCCGGAACCACGCACGTACGATCTCGTGTGGGTGCAATGGGTCTCGAGCCACCTCACGGACGTGGATTTCGTGGCGTTTCTCAAACGCTGCAAGCAGGCGCTCGTGCCGCACGGCTGGATCGTGGTGAAGGAGAACGTGCTGCTCTCTGGGTCGCCCTACGAGATCGACCGCGCCGACAGTAGCATGACCAGGTTAGTTTTTTTCCCCTTGGTTTTGTTGGTGATGTGGATGTCAACTTTGGTGATTTGGACACCAACACACGATGAAAAAAATGAAAAACTGATCGTGTTGGTGTACAACAGATCCGACACTTACTTCAAGAGCATCTTCCGCCTTGCCGGACTCGACCTCATCATCGAACAGACCCAGAAGAACTTCCCCGAGGACCTCTACCCCGTCAAGATGTACGCGCTCGCATGATCGACGCAAGCATGGGATCATCAGTGTACACCAACTTTTTTTCTTTTTCTTTTCGTTCTTCTCTCTCTGTTGTGTTTTCTCTCTGTGCACCCGATTGCCGCATTTTTCATTTTCACTTTTTAGTGCCCGCTTTTTTCTTCTTTTGCGGGGTCGATTTTGGTTCTGTCGGCGGTTTGGCAACGCCGACACCGACACTTTCGACGGCGGCGTTGGTCTCGATCACGGGCACGCCCAGACGGCAGAGTCGACTCAACAGACTCGTGTCCAGTTTGGCCAACGACCGCAGAGCTGACGTCTCGACCACGGGCTTGCTCGTACTGGACGTACTGGCATCCCCGACGAGGATGAACCGCTTCACAGAGTTGGCGTTGGCGTTGGTGGACGCCGACGCCAACAGTAGTGGCAGCACCGCGTCGATTTCGCCAACAACTTCCGCGTCCTGGACCACCACGGTGCTCCACTGGAGTCCCAAGGCCCGGAGCGCGTCAAACTGGGCCGCCACATGACGAAACGACACGCCAATCACACGCGCGTGCTGCATCAGGTACACTTGTCGGCGTTGGCGTGGCGTCTGGAGCAGCTCCAAGGCCTGGAGCCGCGCGAGTTCGGCGAAGACGCCGTCGATTTCGCCAACAAACGCCGCCAACTCGGCCATACTGTCGGCGTCCTTGGCCATCCGCTCGACAAAATAACCGTGGAGCAACGCGTCCTTGGGCGCCGTGGCCTGCCGAGCACGCGCACAGAGCGGCGCGAGGTAGTGCCGGTGGAAAAACGCCGCATTCTCGCACGAATACGCCGCCGACCCACTCAGCGTGGCGTACGTGGTGTGGTCCACACGCTCCATCCACTGCGCGAGGCTCTCGACGTGGTGGAGGAGCGCGAGCCGTCGCTGGAGCAGCAGGTCGACGCGGCCGTGGCAGCTGAACTCGTCCACCGCACCACCGCCGAGACGGACCACACTCGCCTCGTTCATGCAGGGCAGAGCTGCGAGCTGAGAGAGCAGTGGATCCACCGCGGCTGCCGATCGCGAGATCACGAGGATCTTGTCCTGGGACGCGGCGGTGGCCTGCGTGATGTTCTGGATGGCGTGGGCCAGTGCTTGGTTTCGTCCTGGACCGGATACAATCGTGAGTCCGTCCGCAGTGCAGTGGATCACGGCTGACGCTTGCTCCTTGGTCAGTCGAGTTGATGGAGCAGGCGTCGTACTGGACACGCGACGGTAGGCGCGGAGGGTGGACGTCTTGGCCACGACATCATACACGAGCGAGTATGGCCCACTGGCCGCTGTGGTAGTCAGTGGCTTGTCGTTCTCGTCCACGAGGTCCACAGGAAGCGCGGGATCCACACTACAGCACTCGACCGCGTGGGCGGCGTCCACAAACACGCCAGTGTACAATGGAATCACGAGCTTGGCCTGTAGATTGCGCTTGGCGAGGCCGTCAAAGCTGGCCGAGGTCGGGTCGCCGTACCCGAGGAAGAGGTCGTACAACCACGCAGGTAGAGCGCCGCCAGGCGTGTCCCGAGTCGCGCTCTTGAGCGTCGTGGTGACGACATCGCTGAGTCCTTTGAAGTTGTTGACACGTGGCTCGCGACGCACGAGCAGGTTGACGTACTCGTAGGCTCCAAGCAGATCAGCATCCAGGTCGTTCTTGTACTGAGCACCGTCCAGTGCGACTTGGATCGTACGCTTGCGGCCGCGGCTGGTTCGCTGGTGGTCGTTTTCGTCCTCATCGTCTCGGATCGGCTTGCCACTTTCATCCTGCACTTGAATCACTTGAGCGCAGCGCACGTACAGCACTCCGTAGTCTTCCGCGAAATGGCCACTCGCCATATCCGCATCTGCTCCCGAGAAGCCCATCGCCTCGGAGGCTTCATCGTTCGTGGGTCGCAGCGTCACCAAGTACACGACCTCGTTCTTCTGGAACTGGTCAAAGGCTTTGATATCATGACGCGTGTCGAGCTCAATGTCGAACTCGGCGGTGACGGTCGCCGGGCACGTCTCGCCGATCGCTGGCTTAGCGACCTCGAGAATGCTGAAAGCAGTCTGCAGTGGCACCGCCATTTGATAGAATCCTCGGAACACCGTCTCGCCATTGCGAGCCAGCGAACGCACAGCGTCGAGGGGGCGAATGGCTTGCTCGAGGTCACGACGGATGGCATTCGCAGCTTCCACAGCACTCAGCTCGCTGGCTCGTTGCAGAAAGTCGGTAATGTTGAGATACTGCAGGCCCATCTTGGGCAGCGCCAAGAGCGGGAACAGGACCTGGGGCCCTGTGCCGAAGACGGCCGATCCGTTGTTCTCCGCGTGCGCGTCGCTCCAGATCTCGAGCTCCGTCGGTAGCGGAGCTCGAAGGGCCACAGTTGATGGCGTCGCGTACTCGTCCACGAAAAAGTTGACCAGCTCCTCGTCACTGAGCTTGTTCGCCTCCTCGTCATCCCTCGTCACGCCCAGCTTGACACTAAGTGCTTCCAGCGCTGTGCGTTCCACCCGCACGACACTGGCTAGAAGGTCTCTGAAAATCGTGCGGTCTTCAATCATCGAGACGGACGCGATCGAGATCGAGGCGACCGCTGTCTCTCGGTACTCTGGCTCGAACGCAGCGAGCTGCAGCGCGTGGATCCTGGCCGCGACGGCTTCTTTCTTCTCCTGCAGCGTCGTGAGCGACTTGCCTGTCTGCTGGTCCACTGGGAACCACAGTGCATGCTCGAGCCGGTCGATCAGCGACGCCAACGCGTTGCTCTCGACGGTAGAGCGAGTCTCCAGTGCGTGGAGAGTGAATGGACTCTGTCGCACGCGGGCGACCAAGTGCTTGCTCCGCAGCACGGCGGGAATAAACCGCCGGGTCGGTAGCTGGCCCAGCAGATCCGTGAGCAGCGAGAGCACCAGCGCCACGTACTGTAGGACATCATCTGCGTCGGATTTGGTGGCCAGTGTCTTGATGAAATCGTCCAGCAGCGCGACAACGAACGCCGTGGCGAGTGTTGTCGTGACTCCGGTAGTCGGTGGGTTTTCTTCGTCCGCTGGTGCTGCTGGCGTTGTCTTGCGACGCTTGCTGGCCGTTTTTGCGTTCTTGTTTTCTTTTTCTTTATCGTTTTCTTTTCCGTTTTCGTTTTCGTCGAGGTTGAGTTTTTTCCAGAGGCGCGCGAGTTTTGGCTGCGTTCGGAACTCGAGTTGGCGCTGCGACGCCGACAACGCCACGCGCCACATTGGTAGCGACACCAACTGAAGCAGTTCGTTCCGAATCGTGTCCACTTCCAAGTGCGCAAAGCACTGAATTAGGATCTGCACCAACGCCGACTTTTCGCGCAGCGTCCACGCGGTGTCGCGGTGGTTGAGGATGAAATGCTGCACTAGCGCCGCGAGAAACGACTTCCACGCGTCGGCGTCGGTGTGGATAAAAGCCCAGACGCTGGAGATTTCACTGGTGGTCTCCGCGGCGCGCAGTGCGTGCGTGACGAGAAGCAGCACGCTGAGAATCCATGCGTGGCGGTCGTGCTCATTGGTTTCCTTGGCGGACAACGCGGCCTTGTGGACACGCCAGACGTGCAGATCAAAGTAACGCACCCCGTGGAGGTATCCCAGCGCTTCCACGGTCGATTGTGCGTCCTTGTGTGCGAGGAAATGGTCGTAAACGTCGGCGATCGCCGCCAGAGTCTGCGCGCGGCAAATGCAAAGTGGTTACACTAGTGGCTACATGGTCCTATGAGAGATAGAAAACATACCTGTGTGGCACTCTTGGTCTGCTCTACCTTGTGGAAGGCATCATGGATGGTATCCGCTGCTTTGTGCGCAGCTTTCGCTCGCGCTTTCTTGGCTGGCGTCTTCATCGTGATCTTCCCCTTGCGGCCAACAAACACCAACAGGTTACGGGGGGTTACGATTGCTGCAGACTAATTAGTCCGATACGGTTTCTTGGGGTTATAATTATTAGTTTGAGGATCCAACATGAGCTAAACTTTTTCGATCAATCATATGGCTTCATAAATTTTATCAGCCAATCATGTGGTGTCATTCATCAAAGTGAGAATCCCAAAGAAAGATGGCGCCGCGGAGCTCGACGTCGTTGCCCAAGCGCACGACGCTCACGTACAAGCAGCGGCTGGAGCTATGCGAGCACAAGCGCTCACACCCGCACATGAACCACGGGAACCTCGCGGACTGGGTGACGTGGCATTTCAATCTGCCCAAGGCGCCAAGTGAGGCGTCCGTGCGGTCGATCCTCAACAACGAAGAAAAATGGCGGCAGGAGCTTGAAAACGCGGTGGACAGTAATGCCGCCAACACGATGCGCAAGAAGCCAAGCATCCACGCGCCGCAGGTCGAGGCAGCGCTGCTTAAATGGCTCGTAGATCAGCCGCGTGATGTCAAGGTCAAAGGCCGAGAGATCCAAGCCAAGGCCGAAGAGCTGGCTGTGACACTGGGCATCCCAGAGGGCAAACGGCCCAAGTTCTCCAAGGGCTGGCTGGGTGGATTCCAAGAGCGATATAATCTCAAGAGTCCCGGGTCAGCATCACGCAAACGCCCGAGTCTAAGTGAGCCGATCCCTGCTCGAATCGTGCTGACCTACAAGCAAAGGATGGAGCTGTGTGACCACGCCGAGTCTAATCCTACGCTGAACAAGACGCAGCTGGCCGAGTGGGCGACGCACAAGTTCCACCTACGCAAGTACATCAGCATCCACGCGGTGAGTCGCATTGTCAAAAACGCTGACAAGTGGAAACGCGTACCATCACGGGAGGCCAAGGTCAAGCGACACTGGCGCGAGCCAATGTCGCCCGAGATCGACGCACTCCTGGTCAACTGGATCCACAAGCGCCGCGAGCGAAACATTAAAGCCACGGGCAGGGAGATCGTGGAGAAGGGCCACCAGTTTGCCGCTGATCTGGGTATCGCGCCGCAGCATAGGCCCAAGTTCTCCAAAGGCTGGCTATCGTCGTTCATGCGACGCCACAAACTGATGAAACAGCGCCTGCCAAAGTCGCTGAGAGACGTGATCGATCGGCAGGTCGGAGAGGAGAGAATCGCCGCGCAAGTGTTGGCCAGTGCTGCCGTGGACACTGGAGCAGACGGCGACATCATCGACGAGCTCGAGGACGACGATGAAGAGGAGGAGCTCGCCAGTGCTTACGACGATGACGATGAAGAAGAGCAGGACGATGATGAACATCAAGACGAGGAGGAAGAAGAAGAAGAAGAAGAGAACGCTGATCTCAACCATCGTCGACGCAAGAAGACCCGTGTTGCGCATCTGCTCAACTGATCGTATACCTCTTAACCAATCAAAATTTGTTTTCGTAGTGTTTTCAACCAATCAAATCATTGTATCTCCTAACAACGGCCACCGCCCGCCGCGCTACCCAAGTATATACGGCTCGCGTCCCAGCAGCGCGCAGCTCACCGGTGTGCACCTCATTACAGTAACGCTGGTAGTAAACGAAAGGTGCGGTCTCCGTCCTCGCCAGAGCGGGATGAGAAGCTACTGTAGCGGTGAGACAGCAGCTTGAGAGTGGAGTCAAGATTACTGGACACCAGATCACCGAGCAAGCGCGAGCGCTGGAGTCCGTGATGAGATCCCACCAGAGAAGCAGATCACTTTCTTAAGTGGCTGGTTGAAATCGTTCAATGATCGACACGGTTTCCCGAACAACCGCAGCCATCGGACGACGTGGAGGCCGCAAGTGATGGCCCAGAAGACCCTGATGATACCGATCAGCCCACGTCAACAAGCGACCACAAGATGATCGACGCCAATGCGGCGCGTTGGGGTCTGGAACCGATGACAACGAGGCGGACGATGTGCCATCTCCTACTGATAGTAGGCTACTGTACCACAACGCACCTTGACTTCACCCATGCACTTCGTATGCCACGATTTTTCTACAGGAGATTTCTGGCCCGTCATGATGTGTCTTGATACCCCCGAGTCGATAAGCTCCAGCTTAAACGGCAACGGCCGCAGAAGGCACGCTGTCAACTGATGTGGATGAGTTAGCACGGCGAGAGGCAGGTCCACGTACTCCCACAGAGCTGCAAGACTCCCTTCAGACGCTGACGCTTCGCTGCTGATTCCATTGACAGTTCTATCTCGCTCACCCGTCGCACACGGTAACCTGGAAGCTGGACCAAGACGTGGATCTCATCATCTTCAGGCGCAATTCATCTCCGAGAAGCTCGGGCTTTCGAAGGCTTGATGAGAAGAGGCGATTGCACATGGGATCCACTTTGTAGATTCCCCTCTGTGGAGACGTCGTGCTTTAGCCACGTACCATTCTTCCTTGCCGGGTACAGACAGTATCAGGAGGCGTGCGTGGGCACGGCACTTGTCTGTACTCAAGACTTCAGCCATAGCTTTCTGCAACGCCTCCACATCCCCTCATGCAGGGACCTCGACGGTGTTCTCCGTCGAGGTCCATGGAAGACACGAGTTTGATCATGATGCCTTGTTGAAGTTGGCTGCGCCCTCAAACCTTCAAGATTTGATACGAGCATAAATCGATTCATCATTACTCGCAAAAATATCTATATAACATCTTTGGAAACCTGTATCAATACATAGTTTATATATTTTCAAGTATAGCATTTATACAGTGTATTGACATTTTCATCCAATCAAAGGTCTCTTTTTCGATTCAAAGTTCCCGCCAGAGCGAATCCATTTCCAAAATGCGACGAGACCAACCCAAGCGCATGGGGCTGACGTACACGCAACGGCTCGAGATCTGCGAGCACAAGCGCGCCAACCCGCGCACGAATGGCATAGACCTCGTGGACGGGTCGTTTGCCCATTTCAAGCTGAGCAAGCGTCCGTGCGAAGGCACGATCTTTAACCCCCTGGTTCCCAAGGTCGTAACTTACGACATCCCAGGGAATCAAAGTCGTAAGTTACGACGTAGAAATCGACGACAATAGATAATGGCTCGGAAAAGAGGTTTCAATACTTTATTCAAGCTGTTTTTCGTGCCAAAAACATATAAGCGACATAGAGGTAAAGCGGGCACATCCAGAAAT
>JAADXF010000930.1:0-10226 GCA_023337575.1 Pythium chondricola | reverse complement strand
TACTGAAAACCAACACCAGTTGTGAATGGAGTGGAATCGCCGCTCCACACAATGTCCACACCACGGTGGGTTTCCCTGTGATTACAGGTTTACCACCGAGATACCGGTTTTATTCTCCATGAAGGGTTTTACAGTACTATCAGAGGGTTTACTTTAGGAGACAGAATAGTAAGCTTACGGTAAGGGACCGATGGCCACCTGCCCGGTCCCACAATCTAGAATCTTCCCCCTCGAGAACAAGTCCTGGTTCTTCCTTTGTGTTCGACAACATAGTTCCTCTGCTAAAGCCAATCGGGCTGACGCTATCGCTTGAGGAATCGAGTGCATCCACAAGTACACCAACATCAAAAACCAAATCCAAAATCAAAAAAACTAAAACTAAAAGAAAGAGGAAAAGAAAAAGAATCATGAACCACTTTGCCCCCCACGCTTCACTCACTTCACGCCTGAGCTGCCGCCTCCCCCGTCAAGTTCCCCGACTCTGGCGGGGCGTTTCGTCGGTGCCTGTGGCTGTGGTAGTTGGTAGTATAGTACACCCCACGGCTCGTCCCATGGGCGACGAGAGGGCCTCGTCACTGGATATGACCGTTAAAAATAAGCGAGACGAAGATCCAGGCCTGTCGAGGCTTGGCTAGTCATCAGTAGTCCCTACTCTTTACTAGCGGCGTGTCCACGACGCCACGTCCCTGTCCTTGTCGATGCTTGTCGATATCCTGGTCCCTCGCCCTCCAACCGCAGCATGTGTCCTTAGGGAGTGCGGCCATTCTCTCTCACTTGCGAATCCACCATGTCCGACACGGCGTCTACCGGTACCCCACGCGTCACTGGCCTGTCGGTTGGCATTGATCTGGGCACCACGTACTCGTGCGTGGGCGTGTGGCAGCACGACCGCGTCGAGATCATCGCGAATGACCAGGGCAACCGCACCACGCCGTCCTACGTGGCGTTCACCGACACGGAACGCTTGATTGGCGATGCGGCCAAGAACCAGGTCGCGATGAACGCCCCCAACACGGTGTTTGACGCCAAACGGCTCATTGGCCGCCAGTTTACCGACCCGGTTGTGCAGGCCGATACCAAACACTGGCCCTTTCGTGTGGTCGCGGATCGTATGGGCAAGCCCCAGATCCACGTGCAGTTCCAGGGCGAGACCAAACAGTTTTACGCCGAAGAGATCTCGAGTATGGTGCTCACCAAGATGCGGGACGTGGCCGAGGCCTACCTTGGCAAGCACGTCAAGCACGCGGTGATCACGGTGCCGGCCTATTTCAACGACTCGCAGCGCCAGGCCACCAAGGACGCGGGTGCCATCGCTGGTCTCAACGTGCTCCGTATCATCAATGAACCGACCGCCGCGGCGATCGCCTACGGGCTGGACAAGAAGGGCGGCGAGCACACTGTGCTGATCTTTGACCTGGGTGGTGGTACATTTGATGTGAGCCTCCTGACGATTGAAGAAGGCATCTTTGAAGTCAAAGCCACGGCTGGGGACACGCACTTGGGTGGCGAGGACTTTGACAACCGCCTGGTGGAGTACTTTGTCAACGAGTTCAAGCGCAAGCACCGCAAGGACATGGCCACGAACCAGCGTGCACTGCGTCGCCTGCGCACGGCGTGTGAGCGAGCCAAGCGTACGCTGTCGTCCTCGGCACAGGCCTACCTGGAGATTGATTCGTTGTACGACGGGATTGATTTCAACGCGACCATCACGCGTGCACGCTTCGAAGACCTGTGTGCGGATTACTTCCGCAAGACCATGGAACCCGTCGAGCGTGTGCTGCGCGATGCCAAGCTGTCGAAGAGCCAGGTGCAGGAGGTGGTGCTGGTCGGTGGCTCGACCCGCATCCCCAAGATCCAGCAGCTCTTGTCGGATTATTTCAACGGCAAGGAGCTATACAAGTCGATCAACCCGGACGAAGCCGTCGCGTTTGGTGCGACCGTGCAAGCGGCGATTCTCTCGGGCATGGACAAGTCGTCCAAGCTGCAGGACCTGCTCCTACTGGACGTGACGCCACTCTCGCTTGGCCTGGAGACGGCCGGTGGCGTGATGACCACGCTAATCCCACGCAACACGACCGTGCCGGCGAAGAAGGCGCAGACCTTTTCGACCTATGCAGACCACCAGCCTGGGGTGCTGATCCAGGTGTTTGAAGGCGAGCGGTCGATGACGCGTGACAACCACTCGCTGGGCAAGTTTAGCTTGGACGGGCTCCCCCCGATGCCACGCGGAGTGCCACAGATTGACGTGACGTTTGATATCGACGCGAATGGCATCTTGAATGTCTCGGCCGTGGAGAAATCAACCGGCAAGGAGAACAAGATCACGATCACGAACGACAAGGGCCGTCTGACCCAGGAAGAGATTGATCGCATGGTACAAGAAGCCGAGACGTACAAGGACCAGGACGAGCGCCACAAACTGCGTGTCGAGGCCAAGAATACACTGGAGAATTATACGTTTTCCCTGCGCACTTCGATCCAGGACGAGAAGCTCGTGACCAAGATGGCGGGGGCGGACAAGGCGACGCTGGACCGCGCGATTGAAGAGGTGATCCAGTGGCTAGACCAGCACCAGGCAGGCGAGAAGGAGGAGTTTGACGCCAGGCAGAAGGAGCTGGAGGCCATTGCGAACCCGATCATGCAGAAGATGTATGCCGGCGAGGCTGGGATGCCTGGCAGTGGAGGAGGAACCGGAATGCCTGGCGGTGGAGGAGCAGGCATGCCAGGCAGTGGAGGTGGCGGAGCCCATGGTGGCGAACAAGGACCGAGGGTTGAAGAGGTTGACTAGACAGTGGCTCGGAGAGCCTCTGTTGGCTCTGTTGGTTCTGATGATGGGGTGAGGATCGGCTCGGGTTGTCCGCCAAACACGAATGTTCGTTTTGAAAATGCTGTGTAAAACGATTTAGCATGTTTAGATGGCCTTGGAATCCGGATTTCGTCGGACGTGCCTCTTCACGCTCCACGGGCGGTCTCCATCTCCCTCGCTATGGAGGCTCCAGGCCTCGAATCGCCGCGGCTGGCGCGCCAGGCGTCCAGCATCCCGCCCGCGCTTTCTCCTATGCTCAAATCACTCGGTCTGGAAGAAGACGACCCCGAGGAAGTGTTTGAGATCTTGAGCAAGGAAGGAGCTGGGGCTTTCGGCCGGGTCTTTTGTGCCAGCTACCGCCGCAAGCCGAGCCAATTGGTCGCCTTGAAAGTGATCCCGATCGCGCTCGAGGCGGGCCAACGGGGCGAGGACATTGAAAACGTACGGCGCGAGATTCAATTCCTGCGGGAATGCGACCACCCCAACGTCGTCGCCTTCTTCGGTGCGTACTACAAGGACGCGGCACTCTGGGTCGCCATGGAGTACTGCGGCGGTGGCAGTGTGGGCGACGTGAGTCGTCATCGTCGGCTGCGTGAGGACGAGATCGCTGTGATCCTGCGCGGGGCTCTCCACGGGCTGGCCTACCTCCACGCCCGCAAGAAGATCCATCGGGACATCAAAGGGGGCAACATTCTCCTGACGGCCACCGGCGCGGTCAAGATCGCAGACTTTGGCGTGTCCGCCCAGCTCAAGGACACGCTGTCACGACGTGGAACGTTCGTGGGCACGCCGTACTGGATGAGCCCTGAGATGATCCAGGACAGCGACTACGACTACAAGAGCGATATCTGGTCCCTCGGCATCACGATGATCGAGCTGGCCGACCAGAAGCCACCGCTGTTTGACGAACACCCCATGCGCGTGCTGATCCAGATCCCACGCAACCCATCACCGAGTGTCAAGCACCCGCATTTGTGGACGCCGCTGTTCACGCAGTTTGTACAGTACTGTTTGCAGAAGGACCCGACCGAACGGCCGAGTGCGATCGCGTGCCTAGCGCACCCGTTCATCAAGAGGAGTGAAGGGGTCAGTGTAGTGTATGGCAAGACGCCCGTCGTGGCGGCCACGCAAGAGAGTACGTACGCTGCTGCCGACGACAGTGACGAGCGTGGAGCCAAGGTGGAAGGAGACGAAGAGAGTCGCAATAGTGAAGCGCTGGCTGACGACGTGACACTGAAGGCGTCGGCGGCACGACCACCCAAGCCGCTGCCCAGGACGCCCGTGATGGAACCACCGACACTCGACGACCCGCAGCAGGACGACAGCATCAGTAGTACGAGCGAGAGCATCCTCGAAGACGTCCCGCCACTCACAACCAGCCAGAGCTTCAGTGACGGCGATGAATCCTGGGTCGACGACACGCCGCCTCGACCACCATCAGTAGCCAGCGGTCCACCCCTACTGCCATCAACTGACCACGCGATGGCGCTCAGGATCGACGACGCGTTCGAGCTGCCGCCCAACGCTGTGATCAACAGGATCCACGCCGCCGCGGCGAGCACGCGGAGCATGCGGCAGCCTCCCCCCACGGCCGCAGGGTCACCAATCAACCGTCCACCAGCCTCACGTCCATCACTACGGTTCTCCTCCTCCGCCAGCGACGTGCCTCCCGTCCTCCACGCCACGCCGAGCCCCCTCCGTGCATCACGTCGTGAACTGACAGCCACACCATCATTCCATCGACCTGGAGACACGAGCACTGGTGTTGAACCTCTGACAGAAGACACGGCGTGGCAGAACCCATTGGCCGAGCTCACGCGCTCGTCCCACGACCGCGTCAACGCGCTGCTCTCCTCCATCTCGTCCTCTCGCCACTTCACGCCTGTCTCCAAGTCATCTCTCTCTTTGCCTACGTCTTCGCTACCACTCGCGCGGTCCTCGTCATTCGTAGCCGTCTCCGCCAGTCGTGGCCTCGCTCCCCTCGCCATCAGCAAGGAGGACGCGTCCTCCGCTTCCTCCTCCTCTTCCTCCACCTCCTCCAGCAACCACTTTATCGGCTCACCGTTCCGCGTCTCCCACCAACTTTGTGTCAAATTCAATACCGTCGACGCCCAGTTCCACGGCGTGCCCCCCGAGTGGCAAGCTGTCCACCGCCAGTTCGGCGTGGCGCTCGCCCAACTGCGGCGTCGCACCAACGCCGACGAGCAGAGCGTGCCAGCGCTGCCACTCATGCTCCACCGTGAGCTTCTCCAGCGTGATGGACTCCAGTGCAAGTACATCTACCGCGTCTCGCCCGACCAGAACGACGTGCTGCGCGCCAAGCAGGCGATCGACCACGGCTCGTTCGATGCCGCCTCGGTCCGGGACCCACACGTCTTCGCCAGTCTCATTAAACTCTGGCTGCGGGAGCTGCCCACGGCGCTGCTGGCCGCACTCTCTCGCGACGACCTGGCGACGTGTAGCACGTGGCTGGTCGCCACCACGGACAAGACGACCGTGACACTCGCCACGGCGTTTGACCAAGTCCACACCTATATCCAGGGCACCGTGCTGGCCAAGCTACCACCGGTAGAGCGTAGTGTACTGCTCTGGGTCGTGGACCACATGCTCGAGGTCGTGGACAAGAGCAGCCGCAATGGCATGCAGGAACACAGCCTGGCGGTGGTCATGACACCCAATGTCTACCGCTGGGCGTCCACGACGCCGCAGGACGCCAGCGTCGTGTCCGGCCAAGTCGCCACGCTGCTGCGGGTCCTTCTTCTGTGGCGCAAGCGTTGCCACGACGGCAGCCGTCACATGAGTGGCGTCGCGGCCACCACCGAATCATCACGTAGGCACTCGGTGCGGTCAGCCAAGGCTGGCGCGCCTCAGAGTGATGGCTCTGGTCGACGAGGGTCCGCTCGCTCTGCGTCATCGCGCGAGTCCACTGTGTCGGGCCTGCTGCGACGCTCTAGTGTGGGCACAATGGCGACGGCCACATCGTCCTTCCTCCCAGTCGCCGACTCGACTCTGAAAAAGCCAAGCACCAGCAGCACAGCAACTCCACCTAGGGCACCACTGGCGGACGTGCTTCGTGGCTGTGTGGACGCGCTGCAGCAGGAGCTTCCACAGTCACTGGCCGTGGAGGACAAGCCACCGATCGTGCGAGCACTGCACGCCACGTTCCAGCACCAAGTGCTGTCGCTGATTGAGCAGCACGCGCGACGACGTGCGCAGCGGCAGTGGGCGAGTTCGATGCGAGGGCACTTGCACACGATCGCAGTAGATAGCATCGATCGTCTTCCGCTGGGACTAGGCCCCTTCCAGCGGTGGATCCACGCAGCACTGAGCCTCGATGCATTCGTCACGCTGCTGCAGGCTGAGCGTCATGCTCGTGAACAGCTCGACAAGCGGTGGCCTGGGCTGGACACGCCGACTGCCTCGTTCTCAGTGACCGACGGCTTCCGTGTCCAGCACCGCATGGCGCTTGCTGCGCTGCATCAACCAGAACCAGAGCAGTACGAGACCGACAGTGGTGATACAAGGCCACTAGGACTGGGCCCAGTCCTAGTGGACGGCGCCGCCGCGTTTGTGAAAATGGTGCACACGTCCCAGATGTCCACCCCACTGGCTGAGGAGATTGCACGTCAAGCGCAGCAGGAGCCAGCGGTAGCACACATCCTGACGGCGCTCAGTGGCGAGCAGATGCGCCACTACCACTTGCAAAACGAACACCAGAAGATGGCCGGGATGGTGGCCGAGCTCGTGGCGAAGGCGCACTGAAAAACGGATTTCCAAGTGCGAAATCATGATTACGATAAACCATAAAAACAGTTTACTTGCGGAAAGTCTTGACGACCGAGCCCATGATCCCTCCGCCGCTCTTCTTTGCTCCGCTGGCTGAGGAGGAAGAGGAGCTGAAACCTGAGTGGCCCCACAGCCGCGAGTGCTTGGTCGCTTTGAGCTTGTCGGCGATCGTGGTGACCGTGTCCGCACTCAGGTGCGAGTACTTACCCGCCTCCCTACGTTGGTCCATACATTCACCACGTCCGTCACCACCACAGATAGATAGATAAATAAGTAGGTAGCTACCCATCGATAGAGCAACGCACCGCTGGTGTGGGTCCAGGAACTTGTCGACTTCGCCCGACAAGAAGAGCTCCACGAGCTGCGTAAGTGCCGCGAAGCAGTCTTTGAGCTGCTGGATGGGCAGCGTGCCGATGAAATCCAGCAGCGCGTCCAGGTTGCGCTTGAAATTCGACATGCCCGCCATCGTGAGCTTCTTGACGTGGGTGCCACACAGAATCTGCTCGATCGACTTGCAAATGTGAATGCACGATGCAAAATGGATCGAGTCCCGCACCACTTGCGGTAGCTGCGTGAGCTGAGCGAACGTGACCTTGAGGTAGTTGATCAGATCCCACATGGATGGGTCTGGCTGCAGCGAGATCTCGGTCGGCGTCCAGTTGATAAAGTAGAACGACGACAGCAGCTCGTCGATTTTCTTGAGCTGTCCACGACACAAAACACACAAAAAACAGGTTTCGCGTCCGTTGTAATCATGATTTCGGCATCGTAATCGTGATTTGTACGCACCATCAACTCGCAGACCATGTCCTGAGCACGCGTCATCGTGGTTTCAAACCTGGGAGACCGTCATCAGACACCCACGGCACACATAGACAACCAGGTAGAGCAGCGCACGTACTTCTTCTTGGCGCCAGCCTTGCTCACCAGGAGTCGACTGGAGCTGGGCTTGGCCAGGGCACTCGCCCGTGTCAGCGTGTTGACGCTGTACCCGTACGTCCTCGCCTCCCACGCTTCGGTCTGTGACTTGACCACGGCGTCGAAGCGATCACAGGCGTTCGCCAGGTAGGATGCGTTCGAGCCCATCGCCACGGCCATCGACACCTGCAAGTCGGAGCGTTCGTCGATCACTTGGTTCAGTACATCGTTCAACAGGCCCAGCGCCTCGATCGTGTCGTCGCGCACGGCGTCGCCCCAGTCGTTGATGTTCAGGTACCGTTCGTACTCGAACATCATGCGCACCAGGTTCTCGATCGCCTTGCACGCCTGGTGGACCACCACCGTGAACGGCAGCACGACCACGTCCCCTGTGCTGAGGTCAACACCTTTGAGCATCGTGTCTTCCTGTCCTTGTAATCCACACACAACCAGCACGTCCTGCAGGTCGGTGCGGGCCACGCGCGTGTGCTGGAAGGTATCGGCGGCCATGTACTGCTTTAACTGCTTGGTGCAGTCGACCAGCAACGCGTGGCGGAAATGGGCACCGAGGCGACGGAAGGAATCGTACACGGACGCCGTGTTGTACTCGTGGAGCTCGTCGCCCAGCGCGCGCACACACAGGATCGCACTGCATTTGATATGGAGAATGGTCTCGGGGGCCTCGATCCGCAAAATGGACGCCGTGATGATGCCACAGAGGGACTGCAGGACGAGGTGGAAGATGCCATTGATCTCCTTCTTGGACAGCAGCGCTTCGTTCGAGTACTTCCACAACAAATGCTCCAGGCAGAACGCACCGGTGAGTTTCTTGAAGAGCTCGTCGTGCTGGCCGACAAAGCGCTCGGGCGTGATCATCGCGACGTCGCCAGTTAGAAACGATGGCAGCTGGAGCTGGGGCAGGCGGTTCGCATTGTAAAACGCAGCGAGCTCTGGTACCTGGTTCATCACACGGAACACGTGCAGCACACGCAGCATGGGCGAGAGATGCTCCAGCGTCTTGGCCATGTACCCCGTGTGGATGCTGTACTTTTCACGCAGCAAGTCGGCGTCCGAGTTGAGCACCTTGAGCGACGGTAGTTTGACAACCTCCTCGCCCCGAGGTCGCGCGGGTGTGGTCGCGCCTTTGCCCGCTGGTGTCGTTCCACTGCGTGGGGTCCCAGGTGCCACCGACCCACGTGGAGTGGCTGGACCAGTGGAGATGGAAGCAGACGCGGCTGTGGCTCGTGGGGTGGACAGCGTGGCCGCTGTGGCCGCTGTGGACGGTGTGGACGCTGTCGGCAGTCCACACTTTTCCAGAATATCCTGCTCGTAGTACTGTTCGTCCACTTGGTTCTCGAACCGCTTGACGGCGTACTCGCCCACTGCCTGGAAAACCGGCAGAATTTCCAGTTGAAGCATAGACCAAAAAAGAAAAAAAACAAAACATCGCTTACCATGGACGCTGCTCGGATATCTTCGAGCCACGTCGAGACGCTTCGCTTGGCCTCCTCTTTGATCGTCTCCATCGCCGTGTGCATCCAGTCGTTCATCCGCTGCGGAAATAATTGACCCTAGGACGCAGCGTTTTATAGCGTTTTTTTTAAATGATCCATGGTGACGCAGCATGATCGAACAGGAGTCGACGTACTCGGAACCCAGCAATCTCGGTGCGTAGCTCCTTCAGAACACGCAGTGCGTGGAAGAGCTTACCCTCTTGAATGTAGCTGTCGATCCGCGTCGCGAGGCCGACCTGGCCAGCGTTAATTTTTTTGTCAATTTCTTTTTTCTTTTTGTTGATTCGACGGGAAATGATCAGGAATAAACAACGTACGATGCGTTGGCACTGCTGGAGCTTCTCAATTGAATCGTCAATGTCCTTTTGCACTCGGTAGCACGCGTCCAGCGAGTCGTACCCTGCCAAGACCCCAGCGGTGGCCGCTGCGAGCTCATGTTGGAACCGCTCGATGTCTCTCTACATCAAGAAAACGAATATTGTCAACAACCCGTAAATATTTTTTGTTTTTGTTTTCGTTTTTGTTTCTCGTGTTTTTTTTTTCATCGTACCTGCAGCTTGGCGACGTCGGCTTTCATGCGCACGATCTCCTCGATCGAGTCGACGAATTCCTGGTAGTTTGCACTGCACACATCCCGAATCTCATTGTCTTTTGTGATCGCATATGCCTGCAGACTCGCTGGAAATGGCTATCAGTGGTGGCACCGACAGCGACAAACTCGCTCGCCTACGCACCTGTAAAGTTGTTTCCCCATTGTTTTTCAATCGCAAGCTGGATGCCAGAGGCGAGTCGCGCGTGGGACTGCGCAATGTTCTCCACGAGCACTTCCCACTCACTCTTGCTTTGCCACGCAGCGGCTGCCGCTGTCTTCGACAACGCGGTCGCCATCGTCGCCGGCATGGCTGTTCACTTTGTCCCAGAATGTGTCTCTTCAAGATACCAACGACACCTACTGATTCAAGGTATTCCGGGATGGACAAGACTAGGCTAATTACGATTGACAGTGAGTGGTCTTGGCAGACTGGATTCGAAAAAATTTATTCCATATTCTGCACGGTGATTGGAAGCAAATCCGCATAACGTTAACGTTATCCTGATTTTGTCTTATCTGCGGGCTATTGACTGTGAAGTTGGCAGGTCTCTCCTCCTGTGGGATCCTTGGTGTCATGTTTCTGTTCGGTTTGGAGACGCGGAGCTGAGCG
>JAADXF010000929.1:0-10235 GCA_023337575.1 Pythium chondricola | reverse complement strand
TGAGTGGTCTCAGCAAGGTCATTGAGAGCATCACCGCGGCCGATGCTGGCGTGTTCATTCGCTACGACGGCAAGCGCCTCCCATGGTAAGAGTTACCACTCTAACGTTATACCTCAAAGCAGTCTGAATATACCGTCCGTGTCTTGAACTTGGTGCGGTGGAGTACAAACGTGTGTATCTCTGAAGTAGTCCCTAATACAAGTACAAGTGAACAACGCGAGGGAGGCTGCATAGTGCATACTAATACTAGTATCTTCTTTCCAACTTCAACTTACCGATACTGGCAGAAGGTTACCGGTACTGTATTGCACAGTACCAGTCAAAAACCGGTGTCAACAAAAAAGATTGCCGTATAAGATACCGTTTTGTATACTATACGTGTAATATATATTCAGGAGCTGTACAGTTTATAGTGTACTGTACTGTATGGCAACTCCTGCATATATATTACACGCATCGTATACAAAACGGTCATTTATACGGCAATCTTTTTTTGAAACGCTCACGATACATGTGACACTGCCATTTTGCCCATCTCAGTGAGTCTCGACTTCAACTGATTCTTGTCAACCGAACCTCGCCGCTGGCAGTTCCGAATTCGCCGACAAGCGCGCACCGCGATGGCTACCGACAGCAGCGCCATCTACGGCACCTTCCACGCGGAAGGAACTGCTGCCCCCTTCGCGCAGTCGCCGCGCAAGCCATGGCTCCGCGCGCTCATGGCCGCGGGCGGGATCACCGCCGCCGCGAGCTGTGCCTTCTCTGCGATGCAGTCCAACAGCCCCGTTTTCAACGTGACCAACATTCTGCACGCCAACAAGTTGGTGCAGCAGCAAGCGACTGACTTTGAGCAAGTGTTTGTGGACGGCATCGACCGCAACAAGCTGCAAGAGTACCTCCACGCGTACGCGAGCAAGCCGCATCCGGTCGGGTCGCGCCAGGACTACGCGACCGCCGTGTACACGGCCAACAAGTTCCGAGAGTTTGGCTTGGAGGCAGAGATCAAGACGTATTACCCGTTGCTCTCCGAGCCAACACGGTACCCTCGCGTGGTGATCACGGCGCCGCCGGCGGCCGCACAGCAACTGAACCTGACGGAAGCACGTGTACCTGGGGACATGTGCACGTCGAGTGACGACGCGCTGCCTCCGTACTTGGCGTACGTTGGCTCGGGCAACGTCACGGGCCAGGTCGTGTACGTCAACTATGGTCGTCAGGCCGACTTCGAGTGGCTGATGAGCCAGGGCGTGGGGCTCCAGGGCAAGATCGCGCTGGTGCGGTACGGTGTCACGATGCGCGGCCTCAAAGTCATGCTCGCCGAGCAGCACGGCATGATCGGCGCGCTGTTGTACTCGGATCCACAGGACGACGGGTATGGGCTCGGCGCGACGTATCCGACTGGCCCGTGGCGACCAGAGCACTCGTTCCAGCGTGGGTCGGCGCAGATCCTGTCACTGTATGCGGGTGATCCGCTGACGCCAGGCTTCGCGTCGGTGCAAGGTGCGCCGTACTTGACACTGGAGGAGGCGACGAACGTGCTGCATATCCCTGCGACAGTGCTCAGCTACGACCAGGCAGCGCTTCTTCTTCAGTCGCTTGGTGGCAAGGCGGCTCCGGCCTCGTGGCAAGGTGGCCTCAACCTCTCTGGTGGATACCGGGTGGGTGACGACGGAGCAACGGAAGTGAACGTGGATCTAGACCTGGAGAACCGTGTGCATCCGATCTGGGACGTGATTGGAACGATTCCAGGGGCCGAGGAGCCGGACCAAGTCGTGATCATCGGCAACCACCGTGACGCGTGGGTCTGTGGTGCCGTGGATCCGTCGAGTGGCTCGTCGACGATGCTGGAGATCGCTCGCGGCTACGGTGAGCTGCTTCGTCAAGGATGGCGACCACGACGTACCATCAAGCTGGCTTCGTGGGACGGTGAAGAAGCAGGTCTCCTGGGAAGTACCGAGTACGCCGAAGACCACCAGCAGGAGCTCCTGAAGCAGGCCGTCGCGTACATCAACGTCGACCTGACTTTTGGCCCTGCTGTCTCAGCTGGTGGTACCCCTTCGATCGCACAGTTCCTTTTCGAGACCGCCAAGAGCGTCCCATCCAACAAGTTTTACGGAAATGAGACGCAAACCACGCTGTACGAACAGTGGGTGGCGCAAGCAGCAGTCGCGCGTGCCAACAACCCAATCATGGACAAGTACACGCTAGCGCCAGAGCACCTGATCTCGTTCCTCGGTTCCGGGACCGACTTTACTGCGTTCTACCAGCACCTCGGTATCATCTCGGCCAATCTGGTGTTCGGATTCCCAGACGGAGGCTCGTATGGCACTTACCACAGTACGATGGACAGCCCAATGTACCTCGAGACGGTGGCAGATCCACACTACACGACCCAGGCCACGACCGCGCAGTGGTGGGGGCTCCTGACGCTGCGCTTGGCGACGGATCCGATCCTGCCCTTCGACTTCTCCACCTACGGCATCGTGATGCACACGGATCTGAGCACCCTGGAGGTCCAGACCAAGGCGCTGAACCTCACAATTGACTACTCAGAACTACGCGAGTCCATCGACCTCTTCATCGCCTCGTCCACTGCATTCACTAGCACTGTGGCGACCGCCAAGGCTGCCCTGGGCGATGGCCAGGATCTCACATCGACCACCAAGAAGCTCAACGAGCAGCTAGTGCGTCTAGAGCGTCAGTTCATCTCGGAGAAAGGCCTGGCCCACCGTCCGTGGTACCGCCACGTGATCTTTGGCCCAGGTTTCTACGAGGGCTACGCTGGTGCGGCATTCCCCGGCATCGCGGACGGCATCGCGTTCAAGGACAGTGCCGAGACCATCCAGCAGCACGTGAGCGACGTCGCCAGGATCGTACAGCACGCCGCCGCGTTTTTGACCGTCGAATAAATCCCTTCGACGCGATAAAAGATCCAGACCGGGAGACGCGACTTGAGCGATGTGTGTATCCATTGTGTATCCATTTTTGCCATCGTCATCATCATCGAAACAGATACACTACTGTACTAGTATTGGTAGTGTCTCACGGGAGTACAATTCCATGGATCGATTTTCAACCAATCAAAAGGCTTGAGGATTACGTGATCTTGATCGGTGGACCCGTTCCACATCAAGCCACGCATGCGTGGCGCCCTCCCGTCAAAGCGCCATGGTAGGTCATTTACGAATTTGCTTCCATCACGCAACGACTCACAGGCTACTATTATACCATGAGCGCCGCTCTCTCCAGCTACAAGCTCTTCACGCCGCTGGCGCTGGGCAAGGACCTCGTGCTCAAGAACCGCGTGATCATGAGCCCACTGACCCGCGGTCGATCGGAGACCGTCAAGCATGTCCCGAACGAGCTCAACGTCGAGTACTACCGCCAACGCACTGGCTGCGGCCTCATCATCAGCGAAGCCTCGCCCATTAGTCCGCAGGGCTTTGGCTGGTACGGTGCTCCAGGTATCTACACTGCCGAGCAGGTCGAAGGCTGGAAGAAGGTGACCGAGGCCGTGCACGAGAAGGAGGGCAAGATCTTCTTGCAGCTGTGGCACATGGGCCGCCAGGCGCACTCGTCGTTCAACGACAACAAGCAGATCGTCTCGTCCTCGGCGTTGCAGCTGACTGATGGGCGTGTGCGCAACTCAAGCAACGAGTACACGACGTACGAGGAGCCACGTGCGATCGAGACCGAGGAAGTGCCACAGGTCGTGGAGCAATACCGCCACGCGGCGGCGTGCGCCAAGGAGGCTGGCTTCGATGGTGTCGAGATCCACAGCGCCAACGGATACCTCGTGGACCAGTTCCTGCAGTCGGTGACCAACAAGCGCACGGACAACTACGGCGGCTCGATTGAGAACCGTGCCCGCTTCTTGCTGGAGGTGGTGGAGGCGCTCAAGACCGTGTGGGACTCCCACCGCATCGGTGTTCGCCTTGCGCCGAACGGCAGTTTCGCCGGTATGGGCAGCGCGGACAACTACGAGCAGTTTGTGTACACCATGGAGCAGCTGAGCAAGCACGACCTGGCCTACGTGGCGCTGCTGGATGCGCACCCGACCTGGCCATCGCACAATGCTGGTCGCCTGGTCACACTGTTTGATGCCAAGCAAGCGTTCAAGGGCAACGTGGTCGCCAACGTCGCGTACACGCGCGACACGGCCGAGGGCGCTTTGCGCAGCGGCACTGCGGACGCTGTTTCGTTCGGTCGTCTCTTTATCTCGAACCCGGACTTGGCCGAGCGCTTCCAAAACGACTGGCCACTCAACGAACACGCGCCGCGGGAGGCCTGGTACGCCATGGAGGGCGCCAATGGCTACACCACCTTCCCTGCCTACACCCCACCCAAGCTCTAGATGACTTTAACGGTAAACAGTCGAAAGGAGATTCAGTTGTCGGTATCAACACCGATAGACGGTATGGTCTCGATAAAGTAAACGTGAACCGAGGCGGATGGCCTGCATCCACGAGGAACCCGTATTAATATCTGCCCTAGTTCATGAATGGCTGCATGTACTCGGATCTTGTCCCACAGAGATTTACTAAGTTTCTCGTCACGTGCCTGGGCTGACGCCTGGTACACTTCGTCCACACGGATGAAGTCGCCTCGCTTCCATCCATTCTCACACGAGGAATCCGCCGACGCGATGCGAGCCATGTACCCGCCCGAGTACTCATTCGGACGTACTGTTGCGAACACCACGGAGCCAGTTGAAGAAGCTGCTCCGTGCTTGAGAAGAATCTGCATCACGACCGATCGCTCTCGGAAGAAACCGGTATCTGGCGTGAAGCCAGGTGTGTAGGCCAGGATCTCTGCACCTTGCGGGTATCGACGAGCAAACTCCTTGGCGTCCAGCAAGTTACACAGCGTGCTCGTCCCGTATGCACCCATCGCGTTGAACGGTGTGAGGTCTCTCGCCGTTTTGTCGATGTCACTGAGGTCAGGACGTGGTGCCACCTTCACATCGTCTGGGTCGTGGGTCTCGGAGTTGATCTTCACGATGTGCTTGGTGCAGCAAGAAGTGCGCCACGTGGTTCACACCGAACGTGGTATTCAAGCCATCCACCGTCTGAGTCTGCTCGGTCCCTTGGAGACCAGCATTGCACACGATCGTGTAGAACTGGAGGTCGCGCTGCACGATGCTATGTGCAAACTGTCGCGTCGACTCCAAGCTGGCCAGGTCGACGATACCGCCTTCGACGATGGAGGACGGTGACGCGGTTTGCTTGACGTGGGCGACTGCTTCGTCGATACGCTGTGGGTTGCGACCGGCCATGATGACATGGGCGTTGTCTTGCTTGGCGAGAGGGAGGGAGTAGTGGAATCCGAGTCCCGAGTTGGCGCCGGTGATGAGGTAGACGCGCTTGGTCATGGTGGCGGAATGAGTGTGTGTATGGGCTTGGTGGGTCGGTGGTGGATTGTGGACTGATGATAGGCTGGTGGATGGTCACAATGAGACTGCCATGACACTGTCTACATACGAGTTGGCTGTACATGTCCTCGAGGTCGAGGGGAAAGTAGAAGGGAGCTCCAGGTGTACAGTCGATTGCTTGCTTGGTGAATGCCAGGGACTCACTCGTCGACATGTCCACCACGGTTGCTAGCTCGGCGGCCGAGGTGTTTGGCGGTACAGAAAAGTAGGTGGCGGTCGACACGGTGGCTCGTCCGAGCTGACCACAGTATGGCGTGTCAAACGCGTTGAGAGTTGGACCTTGAAGCCACATCCTGTACTGGATAACGGGGTTTGCCAGGACCAGAAGGTGGATACGTTGGTGCCTTGCATGGACATCATTTTAAGGAATGAGTTTATGAAGACTCGGACGAGCTGCTACTACAGTAGTACTACGTATTACTTAGTGTGTACTGTACTAGTAGGATGCATCGTTCAACATGGTGGCGATGGGATTGAAATTCAAAACTGTCCTGTACAACCCCTACCCAACAGTCTTGCGATGGGGCACGTAGTCTCTACCGAACAGCCAAGAGTCTAGAGTAGTTTCTACCCAACTGTTTAGAGGATGCCACGTACTGTAGTCTCCAACAGGATTGAATCAAGTTGCACTCCCGTCCGACCTTCAATCAAGCGATAAACGGCAGTACTATCACACCAACACCGCCAGTATGATACGGTCAGTATCTCCCTAAAGCGTCAGGTAGTCTCCCGCCTTCTTCACGATCTCGGCCACGAGACCAACGTGCGCTTGCATCATCGCGGCATCGTCCTTGAAGAGAATACCGTCTGCGATACCTGGAAATGCGGCACCGGTGTAGCCCTGGTAGAAGCCAGGACCAAAAATGACATGGCGGAACCATGGGCGGTGAGGCAGCCCGGCATCGCTGATGAACTGCCGCTCAAGGCTCTTGAGTTTCTCGTTGAGTGGTGCGACGTCGACATCCGTCACGGTACCTTCGTCGTAGTCTTTCTTCATCTTCTCCGCCAGCTCCGTGAAGGCAGTAGACTTGGCGATGAAGTGGTCGATCGAGTTGCGAAGCTCAGAGTAGTCAAGCGAGAGGTTCAGCGCTTTGGTCTGCATCTCCAAATTGCCCAAGTCCTTGTGCATTGCGACGCCGTAGGTGGAGAAGTCAAAGGGAAGCACCGGTAGCGTCGCCAGTCGCAGCGTGAGCATACCCCACCACCTCGCAGTAGTGGCCTGCGTGGTGTAGTGTGGGTCCGCCACTGTCTCGAGGTACATAGGGCTGTCCATCGTGCTGTGGTACGTGCCGTACGACGCGCCGTTGGGGAAGCGGAACGAAATATCGGCCGAGGTGATACCCAAGTGTACATAGAAGACCGTGTAGTCACTCCCAGCACCCAGGAACATGATCAAATGCTCAGGCGCGAGAGTAATCATATCGATGGCTGGCATTTGTGCGCGGGCAGCGTCGTACTGGGTGACCCATTGCTCGTACAGCGATGACTCTGTCTCATTGCCGTGGAACTTGTTGGCAGGAACGCTCTTGGCCGTGTCGTAGAGGAACTTGGCGATGGACGGCGTGCTACTAGCCGCCACCATCGTGCCGTAAACCAAGTCCACGTTGATGTAGGCAACAGCCTTCTGCAGCAGCTCTTCACGGTGATCTTCGGCGTACTCGGTGCTGCCAAGCAGACTCAGCTCCTCACCATCCCACGACGCCATCTTGATGGTGCGGCGTGGTCGCCAGCCTCCGCGCAGCAGTTCACCGTAGCCGCGAGCGATCTCGAGCATAGCCGATGACCCACTGGACGGATCAATCGCTCCACAGACCCACGCGTCACGGTGGTTGCCCACGATCACGTACTGATTCGGTTCTTCCTCGCCCTCAATCGTTCCGATCACGTCCCAGATCGGCCCAACACTGTTGTCCATATCCAGGTCCATGTTCACTTCCGTGGCACTGTCGTCGCCAATGTTGTAGCCATTCGCGAGCCTCAAATCACCCTGCCAATCAGCCGGTGCTGGCTTGCCCTTGAGTGCTTCCAGAATGAACGTCGCCTGCTCGTAGCTGAGTACAGTCGCGACCGTGTGTGGGATATTCGCCTTCACCATCGGGATGTACTTGGCGCCCTTGACCGACGCGAAGCCTGGTGTGAGTGGATCACCACTGTAGATCGACGGGTTCTCGGCCGAGCCACGCTGGAATGAGTTCTGTGGACGCCATGGGCCATCCGGGTACGTCGCGCCAAGTGTGTACCCGTCGTCGTGCGGGTCCGAGTAGATCAGCGTGCCAATCATGCCGTGCTGCTCCGCCTCCAGTACTTTCAATCCACGGTAGTTCTGACCATAACGCGCCAATGCGATCTTGCCCTTGAGCTCCACACCTTGCGCCTCCAGCCAGTCGAAATCTTCTGGGCGGCCGTAGTTGACGTACACCACTGGCGCAGTGATGTTGCCCGAACGAGAGTACCCTAGGTACGGCGGCGTCGCGTCGTTCGCTGTTGTACACACATCTCCAGGTACACGCGCCTCGGTCAAGTTGAGGTGACGCGCTGCTTGAGCTGGCGCTGTGATCGTGACGCGCGCGGGGCGGTTCGGCTTGGACAGCAGCGTGTAGTACGTCTTGATCTCGGCCTTGATGCCAAACTCTTCGAGCTTCCTGGCCGTATACAGCGCCGTCTCGTAGTCCTGCGTCGAGCCAACGGGGTGGGGCTTGCTTGCATACGCACGTAGGAACTCTTGGAGCTTGGCGCGGTCGATTCCATCGACAAACTGCGTCTCGAAATCGATTTCTTCCGCCTTGCTCAGCGTCGTTTCGGCCGATCGGAAGGGTACACTGGTCGACGAGAAAGCGTAACCTGCTGCGACCGCCAACGCACCGACAATGCCCAGTGTGCGTACCCACGAGCGCTTGCTGCTGCGTGGCGCGGTAGGCACGAAGGGCGCTTCGTCACCGTGGAATGTGCCGTAGCGCGCGCTGTTGTCGGTCTCCATGTTCCGCGCGTTGGTTATCGGACGATGCGGATCGCTGCTGTGCGTGAAGGAGTCCGAACTGGCAGCGAAGGATGGAGGGGGCCGAGCAGTAAGGCTCATGCAGCGAGTGGTGGATGTGTCATGATAGCGATCGTCGCTTGCGCATCAAGATCACCATTCGCAGCTGCGACGCACTTCCACAGAGTGATTGCACAGATTGGGGACGGTAGTTTACATGTCAAGAGGTTGTAAATGACGAAGCTATACGAAACCTGGAGGTACAGTATATATAAATTTTAGCTTGCAGTGTGGGCTCGAAATAATGCGGTAAGTTTCGGTCAGGTTTCCCTTGGAAAGAGTGTATGTCGTTCTCAACTGCAACAAGCGATGAGTGAGCGAGCGCGAACGCAAGCGATGGATGCAGAACGGAATGAAGAGGAATGTGCCGAGGGATCAGCATGCGCGCTAGAGCAAAAGCATGAGTGCGCACGAGAATTCGCCAGCGTCACGTGCAAGCAGCGACAATGCCGCGCTCAAGCTCGTCGGAGTACGGCACATTTGATGGCAGCAAGCGGCACGATCACGCGGCGACTAGAAGGCCATGGGTACGGCGCGCTGTATGCGCCGTCGCCTTGATCGCACTTGGTGCAACCGTAGCAGCACTCATGAGAAGATATTTAAGTGGTGCTACATGACGAGCAAGGGCGATTGAGTGTGAAAGACTGTGAGACGATGTTTGCCGACGGCATTGACCGCGAGAGACTTCGATCGCATCTCCACGCGTACGCGAGCAAGCCCCACTCGACAGGGACACCCCAAGATTACCAGACAGCTCTGTCCACGGCTGAACAGTTTGAGAAATTTGGTATCAAGGCTGAGATGAAGACATACTACCCTCTGTTGTCCAAGCTCTGGTTTCGAGTGGCTCGTCGCTCAAGATGTCGATCTCAAGGACAAGATCGCTCTCGTGCGATACGGCATCAACATGCGCGGACTCAAGGTGATGCTCACTGAGAAGTGTGGTGAAGTGGCCTCCGAAAATCAGCGAACAGCGATACTCGACTGATCAAGAGAGCCACGGCCACACAGACCAAATCAGGTAACCTTGTCCTTGGTAGGGTAGTCGCTTGGGGCCTTACGCGTCGTTAACACCGCGGATGGGGTAGTCGCTGCGCAGTGAACCGGTCCCTGATGGGGGGATCGTCGTGGAGTGCCGTGAAGGTCGTGAATCCTCACGCGCGCGACCAATGTCAGCACTGATCAGATGCCGAAGGGTCGCCTTGGTCAAACGCAGTATTAGTCGGCACATGGCGTAGGTGAGCTGGCTTACGTGAGTGGGCACGATGTACGATACCCGTAGCCTGTTTTGCCTTGATACACACCGCCGGAATGTCTCCTCCCTCGGCGGATGTGCGTGAACCTTGACCCGACCGATGCTTCGATCGGGTATGCGCAGCGCGGAGCCAAATACCTCTCACGTGCAAGCGCTTCCTCTGCCTTCGTCAGCATGTGTAGCTACTCAAAGCCCACCACGTGCCGGATGCGTTTAACATCACCTCCTTCTGGTGACGGCGAGTAGATGTATTGAGCTCCGACGACAGTAGTTGGAACCCTCCCCTATTTCCGTCAGTTTTTTTTCACTGACTATTAAACAGGTTAAAGAGCGTTCCGACAGGGTTATATCACCCGAATTAATATTTATACAAATTTACCATAATTCAACGAGAAGTCGCATAGAGGCGTATCATTGAAAGCTTCATTTAATAACGACCAAAACCTCAATTCACCATAAAGCAAACCAGAAGCCCCATCGTGTCATATGAGGCGCCAAAACTTTAATTTTCCGCC
>JAADXF010000928.1:0-10252 GCA_023337575.1 Pythium chondricola | reverse complement strand
TTTGATACCCACACAGACTGACCAGAGTGCACGCTATCATACTGTACAGGACACTGTTCAAGTGCGAGCTCCGTGCGGTACCGGCAGAGATCAACGACCTTAGCCTACTCACCTCTCTGTAAGTATGTGTGTGCCTAAAGTGATGACCCACCACCCATCAACACTAACACCCAGTGCCGTCCGCAGCAACATGGCGTCCAACGAGATCACCACCGTCGACGAGGGCTTTGCGGCTGACACCAAGCTCACACTACTGTACGTACCATACTTGCATTCAGTGTGGGACTTGACGCACCGCACTCACATCACCCACCACAGCAACCTCACGCATAACCAGCTCGCCGCGTTCAACGCCGTCATCCCCACACTCGAAGTTCTGTACGCCCGCAGCACCCACCACGACGTCCACACACCTGGTGCACACTAACCAATCCTTCGTTGCTGTTGCAGCGACCTGTCGTCCAACGCACTCATCGATGTATCAGCCACCCTCTTCCAGATGCCACGGTTGTCGTCGCTCTACATGCAGGGCAACCTGGCCAAGATCGCGACGCTCACGGTCGCCCAGTTCGACTTCTTCGCCGGACTCACCGACTTCAAGGCTGACTTTGTCGACGTGTCGGCGTGCGCCAACGGCAGCGATCTGGTCACGCTCAAGGGCTCGCGTGTCTGCCGCGTGAGCAACGACGTCGAGCCAATCGTCATCATTGTGCCAGCGTCCACACCGCCGTCCACAGAATCCTCATCGTCCCCAACCGTCCCCACGGCCGCACCCGTGTCCGTGGCACCCGCGAGCGTCAACGAGCCGACTCACACGAACAAGAACAAGACGTTCATCGCGTCTGGTGTCGTGTTTGTGCTGCTGGCCATCGGCTGCGTCGGTGGCTTGTACACTGCGCTCCAGCGGCGCCAAACCGCGCTTCTGCGTGGCGCCTTGCACGAAGAGACCCCGCTGTTCTTTGACAGCGACACGCGTGCAAAATACTACAACCAGGAGCTCGCGGCGGGCGACAAGCTGTTCCCATCGAATGACCCCGTGCTGGTCACCTGGCGCATCGACTACGACACGGTCAAGCTGGTCAAGCGCCTGGCCAAGGGCGCCTACGGCGAGGTATGGATCGGTCGGTACCGCGGCGCCAAAGTCGCCGTCAAGAAACTGCGCGAGGACAGCGAGCCGTCCTACGAGGCCAGCGAGGATTTCATCCGCGAGATCAAGTTGATGGCGTGGCTGCGGCACCCCAAGATCATCGAGTTCATCGGCGTCGCGTGGACGCGCCTCGTGGACATGGTGGCCGTCACCGAGTTTATGGACAGCGGCGACCTGCGCAGCTACCTGGACACACACAGGCGCGGTCTCGCGTGGCCGGCCAAGCTGCCCTACGCACTGGACACGATCGACGCGCTCGTGTACTTGCACTCGTCGAGCCCCGTGATCATCCACCGCGACCTCAAGTCACGCAACATCCTTGTGGACGCCAAGAAGGGCGCCAAGCTGGCCGACTTTGGTATCTCGGCCGCCAAGCGCACGGACCGCGACATGACCGTCGGCATCGGCACCACGCGCTGGCTCGCTCCCGAGCTAGCGCGCGGCGATGCCAACTACACCGAGGCAGTCGACGTGTACGCGTTCGGCGTGATCCTCGCTGAACTGGACACGCACGCGCTGCCGTTCCAGGATGCGGTCGGCGCCAATGGCGAGAGGCTCACCGACCTGGCCATCCTTCAGGGCGTGGCCACAGGCAAGCTGAGCGTGCGGCTCTCGCCCGAATGTCCGGAAGGCGTGAGGCTGCTGGTGATGAGGTGCACTGCATTTGAACCCAGTGACCGCCCCTCGGCTGCCGAGGTCGCGTACGAGGTGCGCCGCAAGGACCTGCTGCTTGGGGGCTCGACTGGTGGGTTTGTCTAATTTCAGTAGGTAGACGTCCGAAGTGTACATAAGCTCCTTTCTTGGAAATGGCTGCGGCCTCGGAAGCAGGCCTGGGTTACCCAATAGTACACTCTCATTCTCCGACTTTGCTCGCAGGATACACCAGATACTGTACCGATGCCTTCTTCTCTCCACTCGCTTCTTCTGCTTCTCCACGTCCTCGTGCTCACCGTACTGTCAATACCCTGGGTCGCAAGTGAACATGCCCAGGCGTCGATCCGTCGCGGTGACATGCGAGTCAAGGGCGTCAACCTGGGCGGCTGGCTGCTGGCTGAGCACTGGATGACGTACGACTCGGAGATCTGGAAAGGTGTACCCGATGCCATCGCCCAGCAGGGCGAGTATGCCACGATGAGTTACCTAGGCCACGCGGTCGGCGACGCACGATTCGACCGCCACCGTGCATCATGGATCACTGAAGCGGACGTGACCGAGATCCACCGCGCGGGTCTCAACGCTGTTCGTGTGCCCGTGGGTTTCTGGATCCGCGAGCCTGTGGACACGAGTGACCCACAGCAAATGGTGTTTGCGCCAGGTGCACTCAAGTACCTTGACATGCTGGTCAATAGCTGGGCTGTCACACACAACGTGGCGGTGCTGGTGGACCTCCACGGCCACCGCGGTTCACAGAACGGCAAAGATCACAGCGCTTCGCCTGTGCCGTTCGTCAAGCAATGGAGCTCTTTGCCTGCTAATGTGGACAACTCAGTGGCTTTGGCGACGTTCATCGCCAACAGGTACCGTGCGTCGCCGGCCTACCTCGGGCTATGCCTCATGAATGAGCCAGAATACCCTACTTCCCGTGACGCCGTGCTAGGTTACTACCGCACAGTCCACGCGCAATTGCGAGCGCGTGGCGACGACAGCGTGCTGGTACTCTCGCCGATGCTCACCGAGCAGACCCCTGCGTTCATGGCTGATTTTATGAAGGGCGAACGCAATGTGTGGGTGGACTGGCATCCGTATTTCAAGTGGGGCCATGAGGGCAAGAACGAAGCGCAGTTGATCGATGCGGCGGCCGCGTATGGTGCGATGGTGCGCCAGTGGACGGGCAATCCGCTGCTCATTGGAGAGTGGAGCATGGGGGTCTGGGACCATTATGCGCCGTTCACTGATGCGCAGCAGTTTCGTGCCTTCGGCCAAACCCAGTGGGCTTCGTACACTGCTGCACATGCCGGGTTCTTCTTTTGGTCGTGGCGCCACTCGGACGACAACGCGGGCAAGCGCTCGGGCTGGTCGATGCGTGGATTGCTGCGCGCCGGACTACTGGCTCTGTGAAGAACAAGTCACACGTCGCAGATTACGCCACTGACAGCCTAACCACTACTTTAAGTTAGTTAAAGTTGGCTCGGTCCGCTAATCCAAGCATCTGATTGGTGGATATAGGGGCTACTAATCAAAGCTGTAAGGTGGTGGCGACGTAATCGCAATTGGAGCTGCTGGGGGGACGCGAAGGTTCCGAACCACGCACTGACCGTGCGTTGCACTGTGCGGCACTGTTGAGAATGACGAGCTCTTTGCTGGTGCCGCGCCACTGGAACATGCCGGGCGCGGGCGTCCCGTTCCTGGCGTTGATGGTCGGTGCCGCGTTCGCTCTCAATGCGCTGCTAGTGATCCTGTTCCCGTTTGGCATCTTCATCGAACTGGGGGTGAGTATTATACTAACGAAGAAAACACGGCTGCATATCGGAGACCAACCTGAATGATACGATAGCTCTTGATCTGGGCCGGCTTCGTGGACCGCGTGGCCTTCAACGGCAAGGGTCGACCTCTTCTGTGGTTTCGCCGTGGATGGTATGTGTGTGGTTGGCCATCGCATTCTCTCGACAAGTCCCTACGTAAATTTATGTATGTGCATACGTCCTCACATTTAGGTGGTGGGAGTCGTTCCGCGCGTACTTTCCACTGATACTGCGCCAGGAAGAAGAGTTCGACGCGAGCAAGCGGTACCTCTTTGTGATCCACCCGCACGGCATCTTCGGCATCAGCGCGTGGATCTCGTTCGCCGCTGACACGCTTGGTCTTGCGCGCAAGAGCAAAGGCCTGGACATTGGCCTCGCCACGGTGAGCACTGTTTTTCACGGCAAGACAACGACACAGACTCATCCTGTGCGATGCCAGGTCGGTCTCAACTTTTACTTCCCCTTTTGGCGCGACATCCTGCTCTCGAGTGGCTTTGTGGACGCGAGTTTCGCGTCGTTGCAGGCCGTGCTGCGTCGCGGCCGCTCGGCTGGCGTCGTGCTGGGCGGTGCTGCCGAGGTGCGGAGGCTTCGAGTGTTGATAGAGGAGTAGCAAGCATTCACGCTCTATCCCTAGGCGCTGTACGCACGCGCGGGCTCGCACGACATCGTCTTCAACAAGCGCAAGGGCATCTACCGCCTCGCACTCACCACCGGCACATCACTCGTCCCTGTGTTTGTCTTTGGCGAGAACGACATGTACTACCAGGTGCGTCTGGAGTCTCATGCCGGCATGCCACCTTTACATACGCTGCTCACTATGTGCTACGATATCACAGGTTGAGAACCCGGAAGGCTCCTGGCTGCGGGAGATCCAGAAGCGATTCCTCAAGTCATTCAAGTTCTCGCCGCCACTGCCGTACGGTGAGGGCCTCTTCGGCTTCCCGTTCGGCCTCATGCCACGTCGCGTGCCGATGCTCCTGGTCACGGGCACACCAATCCCGGTGCCACTCATTGAGGCGCCGACGGATGCCGACATCCTCCAGTACCAGGCGATCTACCGCGCTGCACTCATGAACCTCTACACGACCCACCAGCGTCACTACTACGAGAAGGTGCTTCCCGCCGCGCTGCGTCCTGCAACGCCGCCCCCGCTTCGCATCGTCGAGTAAAGTGAGTGGGACGAGGCGTGGCAGATTATGACCAAGAATAGACGCAGCTATTTCTGTCTGTCGATCACTGGTTTGCTGCCGTTGGGACGATGGGATGTGAGCCAGCCTGGGTTGTCATTTTCCCAGTGCCGTTGACGATCAGTGGCCGATCTGCATGTCACGTCCCAGTGCAGGAAAATCAGGGCCATCGCATCGCTTCCACGAGCGTTCTCGCGTCGTGCGGTCCCGTGGCACTGACTGCCTTGACCACCATGGCCACCGAGTGTAACGTGCGATCGCCAACGACGCGAGCCAATCCACAGATCGAGCTCGCAAGACGTGTGTGAACCAGCCACCGCTCGGAGTAACACTCATTCAGCGATTCACCGCAGCCAGCGCAACCCCCAACGAACCCCACCCACCACGCTTCCGAACACAATGGTCAAGCTGTTTGCCACCGCCGCCCTCGCACTGTACGCGACCGGCGTCCACGCACAGATGCGAGGTGGCCGTCCTGTCGTCCCGGCCGAATCAGCCATCCCCGCTGTTCAGGATCCCGTGCTCCCCGCGCCCACCGCCCCAGTGGCACCGGTTGTTGCACCTGTGGCCCCCGTTGTGCTACCTGAGTCAGCGACACTCGCCCCCACCGTCGACACGCCACCGGGAACTGCACTCGCTGTCCCAGCGCAGCCGTCGGCCGCCGCTGCAGCTGCGGGCGGCGCCAGTGCCAGTGCCAGTGTCAATGCCAGTGCCAACGCGAATGCAAATGCCAACGCCACCGCCAACGCACCACTGGGCAAGGGCACCAACCCGCTCGTGATCAAGGGCACGCGCTTCTTCGACTCGGTCACGGGCGAGTACTTTGGCATGCGCGGCGTCAACTACTACCCTCGCCCCAACACGGGCACGCTCGATCTGAACAACCTCGACTTTTTCACCAAGGAATTCGCCCACGTCTGGGGTCGCGACGTGCCCCAGTTCGTTGCGCTTGGCGCCAACGCCATCCGCCTCTACGCCGTGGACCCGGACCCAGCCGCGGACCACACGGACTTTATGTGCGCACTCCAGTCCGCCGGCATCTACGTGATCGTGGACCTCGGCTCGAGCTGCCCCGGGTGTGAGATCACGCCCGACGCCGCGCCCGACTGCTACCCGGCATCCTACAAGAAGCGCGGCGAGCAGATCATCGCCAAGTTTAGCCAGTACGACAACGTCATCGCGTTCAGTGGCGGCAACGAGATCAACCACCGCACCGCTGGCTTTGGCCCCGAGCGCAACGCGGCGTGCCAAAAAAAGTTTGTACGCGACATGCGTGCCTATATCAAGAGCTGTCCGTCCATGCGCCAGATCCCCATGGGACTCGTGGTGGCCGACACGCATCGCGAGGAGAATGCCAAGTACTACAACTGCCTCACCGACCCGACCGACGAACTCGAGCACGCCGAGTGGTACGGACTCAACACGTACGTGCACTGTGAAGACATCGCCGACCCAGACATGGCGAACGGCTTCAACCTGCTACGGGACGATTTCGAGTCCTACAAGTACTCGATCCCGACCGTGCTCACCGAGTTTGGCTGCCTCTCGCCGAGCTTCCCGACGATCAACGGCTCGGAGGCCCAGCGCACGTTCCACGACGCCATGTTTATGAATCAGGCGCCCTACACCGAATACTTTAACGGCGGCTTCGTGTTCGAGTACTCGACCGAGAACGCCAACTCCAAGTCCACGTCGCCCTACCCATTCAGCACATTTGGCGCACAAAACTATGGACTCGGCTACCTCAGCCCAGAGGACTGTGACGAGGTGGACAACGACTGTGAGTTTGTGCGGTTCCCCACCTTTTACAAGCTCGCCGAGCAGTACAAGGCCACCGACACGACGCGCGAGCCGACGCTCACCAAATACAGACCAGACCCGACCCGTCTGGCACGCTCCGAGTGCCCCGCCCTCTTCCCCAAGCTCAGCGAGTTTGTGTGGGAGGGTGACTCCACCAAGAGGGAGGCGTGCCCCACCACACTGCGCTACCAGTGCCCAGCCGTGCCGTTGGCTTCCGCCAAGGTGCGCAACGCCGACCAAGAGGAGGACACCACGGACTCCTCGTCCGCTGACATCGACGCCCAGCTTGACTCCCAGCTCGACCTCGATGACCCCATCTTGGAGGACGACGGTGCCGACGATCACGGCTCCGGTGCTGACCGCAAGGCGACGAAGGGCAGCGCGGGCTCGTTGGCCCCAGTGACGCTGATCGCTGCCGCGACCACTGTGCTCTCAACTGCGTGGATGCTCCTGTGAGGAGGATGAGAACCCATGCTTTCCATGTACCGGTAGATGACTTGACCGCTTGATACCCTGAATGCAAAAACCTCGCCATGTTCACCATACAAACAAGTATTACTACTGTATTAATATGTACTACGCACTTGGCGTACTGTACGGACTGGAATGCGCAAAGGACTACGATCATCACGCGTCGTACCAATCGGTCGCAACCAAAGAAGCATGATCTGTTCTTCGATGCGACCAACACTGTGGACAGTTGACGTCTCAGAGTGTTGATCGAAACAGCACAACCACAACGCGAGAGCATCACTCTGTCCACGTCAGATTACGGTGAAAGACACCTCTCATTGGCTGATATTCCACCACCTACGACCACTTCAACTTGTGACGACGAAACTTCGGTAGGTAGTCACCGAGCCGCTCATCGGTAGGTAGGCTACCTACCCACACAGCCGACTCCTTCCTCCCCACTCCTCACTCTGCAATTGGACTCAAAACACGCAAGCAAGCCTCTCCTCCTCCTTGTTCATCCATGGCTCCAACCAAACAAATCGTGCTCGTCACTGGCGGCAACACCGGACTCGGCTACGAGGCCTGCCTCCACATCGCCACGCAACCCAACACCCACCTCATCCTCACCGGCCGTGACGCTCAGCGTGTCCACGATGCGGCCAACAAGGTTCGTACGGTCGCGGATCCTACTTCAACGGTGGAAGAAGGCGTGCTGGACCTCGGTAGTCTTGGTGCTGTCCGTACGTACTGTGAGCAGCTACTGAAGCGTGAAGACCTACTGGAGATCGCGGCGATTCTCTGCAACGCCGGTGTCCAGGTCCATGAGAAGAAGACCACTGTCGACGGACTTGAGGTCACGTTCGGTGTCAACCACTTGGGCCATTTCTTGCTGGCGACGCTGCTTCGTGAGCGCACCAAGCGCCTCGTCATGATCTCGTCCGAGACACACGACCCGGCTGAGAAGACCTCGTTGCCAGCACCCAACGTGTCTGACCTGGAGCAGCTGGCCGTTGGATACCCAGCCTTCAACGGCGCGGAGGCGTATTCGACGTCGAAACTCTGTAACTTGCTCTTCATGACCGAGTGGATCCACCGCTTCCCGAACGGTGCCGAGTGCATCGCGTACACGCCAGGGTTCACACCAGACTCGGAACTCTACCGCAATGCTACGTTGAACTTGAGCAAAGTGCTGGACGTGTGCAAGTCCAACAACATTTCCGTGAGCACGAGTGCCATCTCGGGGGCGTTCATGGGTCGCCTCACCGTGGAGGACTGGGCGGCGAACGGATGGAAGAGTGGCCAGTACATCCGTGTCGACCACGTGTACCACACGTCGCCGCAGGCCCAGGACCCGGAACTCGCTGCTGCACTGTGGGACAAGTCAGAGCAGCTCGTGAAGCGCCTCATGAACAACTAGAGGAGTGTAGTGTCGGGGTATTGATAGTGTTGGTCTCGCCGTAGACGAGACTTGCACGTCATCCATGCAGTTACTACTAGTACAGTACCGGTATCTCTCAATATATTCTGGAACGATTTAAATTTCGTTGTGCTCAAATAGTCGGCCACTACTAGTGGTACATTGTACCATGTCAAAAATACCCCCTTGAGCATGACAGCATCCCGTTGCGGCAGCACATGCGGAGAGACTTCTTGTATGGGATGCATGAGGAGTCGATCTCATTTGCCGTACATCGTGTAGCCTCGCACGCCAACCATCGGTGCTAGATGAGATGTGAGAGGGGTCCGATCTGCGTCGACTATGATAGGCATCACTGCAGCCGAGCAGCTCGCAGAAGATCACCGTCGCAGTTCATGTTACCTTCGCCAACGTCAGTCAACAGCGAGGCGCATTCCCGGCTGGGTCGCTGCCTGCCACATTCTCAGGCGTGGCGGCGTCTGATCCACCAACTACTCCACCACTTCGTTCTCTCACATCTGAATCAGCCGCCGACGACAACCACGCAAGACCCAACACAGCTCAACCTCCCATCTACCATAAAGATGCTCCACCGACTCGTACCAGCGATGCTGCTGCTCAGCGCAGTCGCCACCACACCGCTCTCCACCGCCCAGCACGTCCAGAAAATGATCCGCAGTGGCAATGTCCCAGTGCGTGGTGTCAACCTCGGGAGTTGGCTCGTGGGTGAGCGTTGGATGTCGTACAACTCACCAGCGTGGGCGGGAGTCGACGTCGACAAGGCTCGACAGGGCGAGTATGTCACCATGCAGGCGCTTGGCCACGAGAAGGGAGATCCTCAGTTCCACCAGCACCGTGAGACGTGGATCACGCGCGACGACATCGAGGAGATCGCCAGCTACGGACTCAACACTGTACGTGTACCGGTAGGATTCTGGATCGTGAACGAGGACCTGTCCACCTTCCACACCGAAGTCAGTCAAGTGTACGCACCGCACGCACTCCAGTTCCTGGACGAGCTCATCTTCAACTGGGCCAACGACCTCAACGTGTCGGTCATGCTGAGCTTGCACTCCCACCAAGGCTCTCAGAACGGCAACGACCACAGCGCGCCGCAGTTCTTTGGCGAACAACGCTGGGCCGACAGCGACGACAACTACCAGAGCTCGATCCAGTTTGCCGAGTTCCTGGCATTCCGATACAAGAATGAGTCGTCGTTTCTTGGACTGAATCTGATGAATGAGCCCCACTACGGCGGTGACATCGACCGCACTGCGACTGTCAAGCGCTACTACGAGCACGCCTACAAGGCCATTCGTGGCACAGGCAACGACTGCATCGTCGTGGTCTCCCCCAACGTCGCCGAGCAGTCGCCACATGCTGTCTGGAATGACTTTATGACCGACAAGGAGCTCTACCAGAATGTGTGGCACGAGTTCCACCCGTACTACATCTGGGGCCACGAAGGACGCAACGAAGACGCGATCATCGCGACGGCCACCAGCTACGCCGACAGCATACTCAAGCCTGGTGTGTGGAACGGCAACCCCATTCTGATCGGCGAATGGTGTCTCTCTGGCCCAGCGTCCGCGACCTTTGAGGCCGATGGCGAGCACACGATTGACCCAGCCAAGGCGATGACCGACAAGACCAAAGTGCATGCGTTCGCACAGGCCCAGCTCAACAGCTACGAGTACGCTGGCGCAGGGTGGACGTTCTGGGCGTGGCGCCACGACGACGAGGCGACCATGAACTCGGGGTGGTCCATGCGCCAACTGCTGCG
>JAADXF010000927.1:0-10263 GCA_023337575.1 Pythium chondricola | reverse complement strand
GCGTCACTGGTCTTGTACCCATAATCGAAGAATAATTCTTCGCCCGACTGGATATCGCGCTTGGCCCAAATAGTGATCCGGTGGTCGGCACCCACTTGGACCACTTTCGCCTCGCAGTTCACCACCTGAGACGAGCCATGGTTGATGAACCTGCTCTTGTTTCCCTTTCGGATCGCATCCACCACAGCATCCTCATTGAGGTCAAAGAGATAACTCATTGACACCCGGTCATACACCTGACCGCGCCGCTCCGCTTCATCCTGCGATATTTGTTCGCCAGGATATTCGGCCACAAACTCACCTCGCCGGATCGCACCCACTGCGAAGCCACCAAACCCGTGAACACTCGAATCACCAATGGCGATCCGAGCATGTGTACCCATCTGTAGATGGGCATTGCCACATGTCACAGGTTCTGTGGGCGACGTGGGCGCGACGGCTGAGGTGAGCACGGCGGCAGCGGCGGACCAAATTTTTTGACCGGGCGGATGCGGTGGACACGACCTGACCGACGATTTGATAAAGGGGAAAATCCCCACGCATGACGCACCACAGGTGGTACACATATCGGGGTCGCACTCTCGTCCTGCAGCAACACACGGGCACGACGAAGTCTGGCAGCCGCCTGTACCGCAACGACATCCTGGAAACCTAGATTAGGCATCGCGGATAGTTAGTGCTAAATGATGGCATGACGCAGCATGCAAACGTACCTGTTTGGGCAGTCACGAGGACAGGCACAGGCCTTGCCACACGTGTGGTCTCGGCGTACACAGTTGCACGCCGTCGAATCACACGCCCCCTCGTGACTACACGGCTCGTACGCGTGGTTCGCACCACGATCCACCAACCTCTGGGTTCTCGTCCTCTTCAACAGTTCCCGATTGCTTGAACTCTGCACCCCGCTGCCTCGACTGTTTTTCTTGCTTCGCTTGTGACCTCCGGGCTTGGCGTCGTCATCCCACTCCTGCCGACGGCGAACATGGCGGTTGTAGGCTTCAAGCATTGAATGGATCACCGCACAGGGTAGTGGCTTCATGATCGCAGCAACAACGCACGAGTTCATCCCCACGAGCTGTGCAAGCTTGTGGACGACCACTGTCGCCGCCGCGTCGACAGTCGGGTGGATCTTGGTGAGTCGTTGCTGATGCTTCATACACTCACTTGAGCATGGTAGGTCGGTAGACAACAGGCGCTTCATCATCGCAGTGAGCAAGTCGACGTGCGCGAAGTCAACGTACTCGGTCGGGTCGACGGATTGTGCAGCGTTGCGCTGGCGCCGACTGAGCCGTGGTCGCACTTGTTCTTGCGCTTCCCAAATGGTCGTCGCCGTCGTCGACACTACTGTTGCTGACCGAGACGAGCGCCGGATGCCACCCGCACTGGGTACTCGTGCCTTGGGCTGGTACCGCTCACTGTCATCGTCGCTGTCACTCTCGTCACTGTCACCGAGCGTCATCACTTCTTCGTCACTGTCCACGTCCCTCGACATCACCAGCTCAGGATACGATGGGTCCACTCGCCTCGCTGGCTGCGGCTGCTCGATACCATGCTCCTGGCAGTCGTATATGTAGCAGATCCGGCAGAAGAGATCTCGATACGACTCCATCATCGTCCCGTATTCACCACTTGGTTTCACGTTCATTATCGGATCACCGCTGGAGTCGATTGGCTTGGACTCGCGCTCGACGTGACTGCGCACAGCATGCGAGATGAACCCGGTCGATGGCCCAGCAAGTCGCTCGCGCAGAGTCTTGCACGCTGGTTCCTTCAAATCCACGACCGACTTGAGTAGCGCCACAGCACCGGCACCAGCACCGTCCTGATCCGACTCCTCCAGCATCGATCTCGCATCCGCCAGTCGTCGCTCCGTGGATCGCATCGAGTCGTGATGCTTCTTCAACGCAGTGTAGTCACTGTAACCATGCGCGAGCCCAGCGATGTTCTTCAGTGCTTTGAACACCGCATCGGAATCACCGAGCTCCTTGACCACGAGACGCAGCGCGTACTCGGCGACTTCATCGTCCAGCGCCGACGACGGTAACCCGAACTCACCGCTCCCACCAAGCTGTGCCGAGTGCGCTGCTGCCTGAAGGGCGTCTTGGGCGTCGTCCGTGGACACAGGCAGGAACCGCAGGATCGGATCGTCATCCACACGGACATTCCGCTTGACTCCGATGCACGTCACAGTTTTATTAAGCGGCCGAACCGGTACAAGGTGGTGCTTCTGGCTAAGGCGATCGATGCGAAACTCCCGCAGCCTGTCGGCCTCGCCACGCCCGAGCACGACCGTCACGACGTCCGCTCGAGGCGGTGGTCTGCCCGCAGCTAGTACTCCGATCTTCTGCACGTCACCGACTCGTTGCACTGTGAGCATGAACAGTTCAACACTATTCAGCATGACGAGAACACGCAGCAAGATCAGGTATTTACTTACTTGCAGTGGCGAGCACGTTGTGGCGGTGCTCAGTGAGTGACGAAAGGTAGCAACGAGTGGCGAGTCGTGACTTCTCGGTTGCTGACTTGGACCGCCGCGAGGCACAGCGACGGATGATCGGCAGGTACTCAGTGAGCAGGCGACGAACCTGTTGATCCATTTTATCTTGAACCACTGGTGCTGATGGACTCTCCGTCAGGTAGAACGACGACGCCAACTGCTGTGTCTGTCCGAACGTCGACACGAATGCACACTTCTTATCAAGTTCACGGGTCGCGTCTGCGAGTAATCAATGGTCAGGTCATGGCCACAAGAGACAGAGATGAGTACCGTAGGAAGCAAACGTACCATACACGTGGATAGGTTTCAACGCGGCATCGCAAAACGGTGTCCTCTCCTCCACGGCTAAGCAGTTGCGCGGCACAGAACCACGCCATTTTGCTCTCGCTGACGATGACAGTACGATGGAATGCGTTGGTGCTGGTGCTGGCGCAGTTGCAGGTCTTGGAGTGGACACCACGCTCGCATGGACCTCGAATGAGACCTCTGCCTCTGATTCCATCTGCCCATCATCCGCTGGCTGTACATTCTTCGCTGGTGATGCCGATACACTGGTGCGCCCTCGGTCGCTCTTGACACTCTTCGTCTCCTCTGTATCCAAGGACGCATCTGAGTCGTGGCTTGAACTGCACAGGTCCACCGTAGGTGACGTGGCCTGCGCCTGCGGACGAGCACGGTGCTTTTGTTTATCGATGACGCGACTGGATATCTTCGATTCAAACGACTCCAATAGCGCCTTCTCAGCCCGCAGCCGCGCGAACTCTGCCTCCTGCGCTTGAAGATCTTCCAGTGTGATGTGGTCCACGTTGAACGATGGCTCAAGCTGACGACGTGACCGTTTCACAGAGGGCGCCGTACTCGCAGTCGATGCAGGAGACGTCGATGTGGACGCTGGGCTGCGCGTAGAACCCGGTGACTTGTACTCTGCTGGACTAGCCTGCTTGGCGTGCTGGTGCTGCTTTGGCCGTGTCGATTCCAACACCAACCGTGGCGCTGGCTTGCGGCTGAAGACAGGAATTTGCGCCAGTTTCTTCTTCTTCGTACTGGTTGGCTGCTGCTGTCTATCGGAATCTGGCGTGCACACGGACTTGCGGCACATCAGTCGTGCCATCGATTTGCCCGGACGCGTCGACGGGGAGAACGATCGACGCAGCGCCAGCGTATCATCCGACTCGACATCCGAGTTGCTCTTCTTCCCGTCGGGGGCACGACGCACAGATCCAGTCGCTGGTGAGGGTGATGGCTTGGTCACTCCTGGTCGCTTGCCATCAGCACCTGTGCTGGCTGGTTGTGTTGGCGTTTTGTCACCTGGTGATTCCACCAACGTTGGCGTAGTTGTGTCATCTCGGCGAATGCGTTTGAACCGACGCACGCGCTTCGGCGACGTGAATGTCCCAGCGAGTCCAGCGGGTAGTAGGGTGTTGTCTGAGTCTTGATCCTCTGACCCTCGATCGTCCACTGCTGACTCGGAATCTGACGACAACTGGATCACGTTGGCGGATGCACTTGGAGATACTGGCGAAGAAGACGGGCGTTTGGCTCCCGTTAGCGTCGGTGCTGCGCTGTTGTCGGTGTCCATGGCGATCTTGCGCGCGACAACGGGCCTGGTGACGGATGGCGTCGCGCCAACTGTCGGTGGTGGCGGTCTTACGCCAACTGTTGGCTTGGCGCGGTTAATCGCGATCTCCATGGAAGTCCGTGAGCGCGATTTTGTCACTTTGCTGTGCTTCTTGTCCTTGATGCGCGACATGGAGCGTGGCGGCGCAGCGCGGTTGTTATCCAACGCCGACACCATCGCGAGTGCGTTTCTTACAGCGTCCGCATACACGCCAGAGTCGGCGAGGCCACGCCATCCCGCGGCGAGTGCTGGCGACGGTCGAGGGGGGACGACTCGCTCCACTGTCGGCTCGTCATCGCTGCTGCTATCGATGCAAATCACTTCCATTTCCATGTCGGCGGTGGGCGTTCTTCTTCGTTGACGTTGATGATGAAGGGACTGCCTCAAAGTTGGGAGTGCCATTCGCATGGCACTCGAACGGGGTTAATTTTGGTTGGTTGAATGGCACTGTAACGGGGGAGACATGGGATCATGAAACGACGCGGCATCTTTGGATGCAAAGACTCGATGGTATTCACAATGCACATGAAAGCAAGGGGCACTAAATTAACGCCAGAGGACAATGTTCCTTCGGGCAACCTTGGTGTTGGTCTTGCTGAGGTCGATCTCGAGGCGCTGGATCACGGCGTCGCACGAGAAGCTCTTGATGGGGGTGAACCAGTTGACGAGGACGACGTTTGGCTTGGCACTCACACCAAGCACCGTGATCTTGCCAAACGCCTTGTTGCGCGCGTCCTTGTATTCGTTATTGACCACGCGCGTGACGAGTGTGGTGCCGAGTGGACCCAGCGTGTCCACAGAGAGACCGGTCCAGGCCATGAAGTCGTCGCCACCGTGTCCACGTCTGCACATTGCAGTACTACTGTAGTAACCTCAGGTGTACCGTAATAACCTCAGACAGGTTGCTATCTTGCACGCTGTTGCTGAGTAGGTCGTTCCCGCACCGGCTGCCGGTACTTGATTTATTTCTTGGGTGGGAGCGCAGAGAAGAAGCGATGAAAGCACGACGCCAACCGCGCGCTGCGCGTCGTGTAAACTCCGCCCATGAGAATCTCGATGCTTTCTCACGAACGTCTTCTTGGTACCTCTTCAATCACAGAGCATTCGTGCCCCCATGACGTTGGACGCCACTATATACCCGTATGTATTGTACCTGTAGGGCACGTTGGTTCTATCAGTCGAGGCACAGAACTGATGATTGGCAGGCGGTACCAAGCACCAACCACTCGGTGCGTCGAGCCCAGGGAAGGATGTGTGTAGCAAGCACGCGCGCAGTCTGCCTTCTCTCTTCCAAAGCGCGGGCATTCATGGCTGCATTTGTCATTGTGGATGAGGAGGTTGTTGACGCTCGCGTCGTGGTTTCCCTTCCCGTGCCACTGCTTGGGTCCATCCCTCAGCTTCAAGTTGGCGAAGTAGAGTGATGGTCTCTGAGTGCCCAAAACCAAAACAATCCAGTGACTGGCGGTAAACTTTACATGGGGCCACACGATCTGCTCAGCAAGAGAACGGTTAGGCGGCGATGAAGCTGATGATGAGATCGAGGGCTCGACACGTGAGGAGATGCTACGTGCTGTACCTGCATCCATGCGCGACACCGTGTCCTTCAGCACTCTTTAGGAGACCCCACACGTGAATCGCGCCACATCGTGGCCACACAGGACAGTACTTATGGGTTAGCTTCAGCTAGATTCGATGCTTCAGCTAGATTCCAGGCACACACAGCCCTCGAAGGAAGCCATCAACTTTATGATGATGAAGAACAGACCATGAAGTGACGAGTGGATTTCTGTCCCACTGCGATGACCTCGGCATCCAAACTTCAACTCTCTTCGATGATGCGAACCCAAGCACCAGTACTGTACTACATACCGGTACGATATCTTGGGTGTGACGTGACGTCACTGACGTCCACATCAACCTAAAGTTCAGCTTGGCAAAAACACGAAGCAAAAAAAAAAGAGTGCAATACATTTCACAACATCAACTTGTGCAGAACTAAGCCCTTCAAAATTGGGGGCTAAGGGCATGAGGCGGTGCAGATGTTGACGCCGCAATGCCCTAGTTCCACGTCACCGTCAGAGTATCAACAATGCTCTTGGTGAGACCGCTGAGGTCGATCTCGAGTGCGCGCTTGGACGACGTGTACGTGAACGCGGTGACCGCAACATCGTTCGCGAGCACAGTCGTTGGCGCAGCTGTGACACCGAGCACGACGAGCTTGTTCACCATCTTGCTCTTGGCATCCGCGTAGCGGTTCACACCGACCCTGGACGTGAAGCTGTTGCCCGTGGCACGGAAGTCCACCATCGTTGACTTGAGCAGACCGGTGATGTCCTCACCGTCATCGAGGTAGAGCTGGCCGGTAGCCGACGGGTCCACCGATGGCAACGCGACGAGGATGTCGAATGGCGTCTCCCGCGCAGCAGCACTGGTGAGTGCACCTGGCTGGTGCATTGCGAGAATCGAGCCACCACGGATGTGCACTGGCATATCGTCGATCTTCACGTCCCAGTCGGCACCCTGGCCGGTGGACTCGAGACGCGAGTAGTCAAAGAGGTCGAACCAGGTACCGGCAGGCACGTAGCCGGTGATCGAGGTGGCACCCTTGAACACAACCGGCGTGACGAGCAGCGCGTCACCGAGCATGAACTGGCGCTCAACCGCGGTGCCAGAGTGGGTGTTGGCATCACCTGGGAACTCGAAGAAGAGCGGACGCGCGATCGGCGCACCGGTCAAGCTGGCCTGCGCACCGAGCGTGTACAGGTACGGCAGCAGGCGGTAGCGCATGCCGATGAACTTGCGGCCGACCGCGGCGACCTCTGGCCAGACGTAGGTCTCTTGTGGGATGGACTGGAGGTTGTTGTGGTTGCGAGCGAATGGGTAGAAGGCACCAAGCGCAGTCCAGCGAGCACAGAGCTCCATGTTGGAGTTGCCAGAGAAGCCACAGATGTCAGCGCCGACCATCGGGATGCCGAAGAGACCGAACTTCTGGATCGTAACCACCGACCACTGGATGTCGTTCCACTGGGCAGCGTTGTCACCAGTCCAGTGGGCAGCGTAGGCACCGGTGCCTGGGAAGGTGGAGCGCGAGAGCACGAACGAGCGCTTGCCGAGGATCTTCTCCTGGATGTCGTTGGTGACGATCGACTCGGTGAGGCCGTACAGGTTGTGCGCGTCGTACTGGCGGATGCCGCCATATTGGAGCGAGCTGGTCGAGATACCCTTGTTGAAGAGCTTGTCACGGCCGTTGCCGTTGTTGATGGCGAATGGAGGGTAGTTCCACTTGTTCTTGTCATCGAGGCACTGGAGGCAGCACGTGGTGAGCAGATCCAGCGAGCCAACCGCTGGGCACTGCACACCGGCGGTACGCGTGCACGTCGTGCCTGGGCAGAAGTTAGCCAGTTCGTTCATGTCGATCCACAGACCATCGTATTCCATCAGCTTGTGCATGCGAACGAGCTGCTCCGACCAGTAGTTGGTCGAGTTGGGGTTGAAAAAGTCCGGGAAGACGGTGGGACCTGGCCACACCTGGCCAAGGTATGGCTTTCCTTCTGTGTCCTTGATGAACACGTCGAGTTCCAAGCCACGCGTGTACGCTTCGTCGGCAGGATCATCAGGGATACCTGGGTCAACGATGGGCACAAACTTCTGGTTGTTGGCGTGGACATCGTCGATCAGCTTGGTCAGCTCCTCCTGTGGGTAGTTGACTGGGTCGAGTGTGAAGTCGTAGAACTTGTCCATGTAGTCAATATCGGCCCAGATAACGTCGAGTGGGAGCTCCTCCTTGGCATAGTTGTCCACCACGTTGCGCAGAGCCGCCACGTTAGCGTACCCCCAGCGGCACTGGTGGAAACCGTACGACCAGTACGGCATCATCTTGGGCTTGCCAATGAGGTTGGTGTACTGCGTGATGACCGCGGCCGGCGTCGGGCCAGTGACGATGTTGAAGTCCAAGATACCGCCGATCGCCTGGTAGATCAAGCGGTTGTCCTCCATCGACACGTCCATGCCGTTCGAGTTGAGCAGGAGCACACCATGGGCCTTGCCGTCGCCATTCAGGCCCAGGAAGAACGGGTGGGAGCTGTAGGTGTTGGTGTTCTTATCGAACGAGCCCTGGTCACGCGCCCACAGCGTGTGCTTCTCACCAGCGGACACCTTGACGCTGCTGCGTGTGCTCTCACCGATGCCGTACACATTGAGATCACCCTGGATGGCCGTGGCCACCTGCAAGTACTGGTCCTTGACCACCAGGTCAATCACCGACGAGTCGAACAGCACGTAGCCGTCCGCCTTCCGGGTCACCTTGAACGAGAACGGACTCGACGTGTACGTAAAGTCCACGGCCGAGGCACTGACGCCACCCTGCTGGCCGCCCTGGTTCTGGCCCTGGCCACCAGACGATGGGTCCTTGCTCAGCGCACCCTTGGTGAACAGCGACTTGGGCACCTCCCAGCGCTTGGTGTTCTTGTCCGTGATCTTGATGCGCACCGACTCACGGCCTTTGAACACGTCCACGGTGAGCGCCTTGATGTCTTCACCAAAGACTGGTTCATCCGTGGTTGGATTCGCCGCGAGCTGAATCGTGATGCGCGACGGGGTCTCCTTGACCGACGTGACGTTGTAGCCAGTGCCCGTGATGTACGTTGGCGGTGGTGGCGTGGGTGCGTCGGTGAGCTTGCTGATCACGGACCAGACACCGGCACCAGTGACCTTGTAGTTCTGGTTGTCGTTGTTGTCCCAGAAACCGTTGTTGTCGTTGAAGACGAACTCGAGCTGCGTGGTGTTGATCACGTGCTCCCACCAGCCCTGGTCGGCCGCGTAGCTGCCGTTGCGCGTGGATTTCTGCATGGGAATACCTGGCACCGAGGTCCAACTGTTGCCGTCGAACGCATTGTAGTGGATGTTGGGCGTGGGCCACAGCGGCTGCTTGAAGAGCATGGTGAGCAGGCCCGAGCCATCGTCCGGGGACACGAGCGTCTGCGCCTGCGCCGAGAGGCAGCCCAGCACGAAGACAAGCTGCGCCAGGCGGATGCTGCCGATGTTGGCGATCATGGTTGCCGTCGAGGGGGAAGATCGCGGAATGAGTCGGTCGAAAGTTGGCGTTGGCGTTGGGTTTGGGGTGTTGGCGTTGGTGTCTGGTCTTGTCGCGTGGACATGCGAGCAGAAAGGTGAGGGTGCGTGGCGTTGGCGTTGATGTTGGCGGAAATCGTTGAAGAGGTGGACGCCACTGGATTTCTGGAGTCTGGACCCGCGCGTGTCCCTCCTGGCGAAGCGCATTCGTGTTGAAGTGGACACAAACAGGCCATGTATTGGCGCACTTTTCACTCCGAAGCAGAAGCTGAAGTGAACCAGTGTAATCACAGTGCTATAACCTATTAAAACGACATCGAATAGTATTCTATACCGTTTTGATAGGTTGTAATACTGCAGGTATTATCTTAGCGTTTAGAGCTGCTGTAGTCGATTTTCTAAACTACTGTCAAACCTCGACCGAACCTCGACAAAACTCATAAAGATTTGACCGAACTGGTGGAGATGCTCTAAAGGTGACTAAATCGAGAGTTCATCGTTTCAACCAGTTCAATGAAGGTGTGTGGCGCCTCTGCAGGATGCCACTCTGCGTGAGAGGCTGCCCGCACCAAGCACAGGAATCGAAGCAGACAGCAATGCGACGGTCGTACAGTGCCGCACTGCACTGTCAGTGCGTTATGCATGGTGTTGGCGGCGACGAGATCCCGTTCAGCTCGAGTATGGTACCTGTGTGAAGCCTGGCGTTTTTGTGAATCGAGCACGCATTGTGTTCTGTGCCGTACTGTACACCGCATGTCATGCATGCATCCTGAGACCCGTCTCTGAGGGGTACAGTCGCCAACTCAACTTCAATCGACACAGACGCAGCCATCGCATGAGTTGTGGGTGCGTGCGCTTGCTCATGCTGCAGCGTCACGTCGGTCTCTATTACGTACTTTGTACTCTCTAGTATACACGACAACCTTTGTTGATGGTTCTGGGTCAGTATCGATTGCACAGTACTGTATTGTACTTCAGTACTGTATTGTACTTCAGTACTGTTGTACTGTTACCTGGGATGGCGCTCAAACAGTGACAGAGCAAAGCCACTTCTGAGGCACATTAGAGTCAATTCTCG
>JAADXF010000926.1:0-10264 GCA_023337575.1 Pythium chondricola | reverse complement strand
CGTCGGCGAGTCGATCTTCGGCCCGCGCGAGGAAGCCGAAGGTCTCGGCAAGGCGCTCGCCGAGCGATTCCTGGAGAACGAGCTGGCGCGCATGCTCCTGGGCAAGATTGGCGAGAAGCGTGCGCTCACGTACGGTGATGCGGAGGCTCCTGGCGATGCCGCGGCTGCTGCTGCTGCCGCTGCGGCTCAGCAGTAGACTAGTCTATAGAAGCTAGTTGTCGATAGTAGTGCCCTAGCGTTTTCACTGTGCAGCGGTGCCGTCCGCATACTGTATCGATTCTCCCACTTGATAAGACCGAAACCCAATCCACTGTGTGAGTTGGGGAGTTCACCCCAACAGCGTGGCAACAAATGTATTATTCGAATACTGTAATGAATTCAATTGTCGAAGATGCGTACTTAAGATAGACTATACAGTACACATTCCTGACGCTTGTTTCCAGTCATTCGTGTCTGCATCCATTGGAGCTCTTGGCTGCCAAGCGCAATTGCCTCTGCAGCGCTCTCGCTTTCCACCGCTCCACGCATCCGTGCACGCCGCGCTCTACGCAACGCACGGCAGTACATACCCACCGACTGAAACCGTGCAATTCCGATCGATTCACGGCGCCAAATCGCGTCGAATCCCACTCAATCACCTGCACAGCGACGGGAGCACAATGGCCACCACCACCGTCACAACCGCCGAACAGCAGCAGCTCTCGCGCTGCCAGAACAGTCGCCTGCTGCAGTGCTTCCGTGCGATCGGCATGATCGTGGATGACCTGCCGATTGTCTGGTACAGCATGGGCAAAGAGAGCTTCGCGACCGCGTCGCTGGGCAAGTCGTTCGTGGTCTACAAGTGTGACAAGCTCACGCCCGTGCTCGTATCGCCGCAGCTGCCCAAGCGCATTGTGGCACTGGAGGTGCTGCCCAAGAAACAGCTCACGTTCACGGCCTGTGGCCGCGACATCCTCGTGTGGAAGCGTGTGGACCACACCACGACCCTGTCGGGCCACAAGGGCACCATCAAGCAGCTCATGGTGGTCGGCAACGTGCTCTTCTCCATGGACGACGCGCGCACGATCCTGCTCTGGGACCTCGAGTACGTTAAGCTCTTGGCTGGCTGGTGTTTTCTCTATCTACCGACCCAGACCCCCTCACCCCAATTATTATATTTTTTCTATTGTAGTACCATGGAGCAGCTCAACGAGATCGCCTTCCCGCAAAACTTTACGCCAAGTGTGATGATGCACCCGGCCACGTACCTCAACAAGATCCTCGTGGGCTCGGAGCAGGGCGCGCTGCAGCTCTGGAACGTGCGTGCGATGAAGTGCATCTACACGTTTAAAGGCTGGAAGACCCCGGTGACGACACTTACGCAGTCGCCGGCGGTCGACGTGGTCGGCGTCGGCCTCGCCAGCGGCCGCGTGGTCATGCTGCACCTCCAGTTTGACAAGCAAGTGCTTGATTTCACGCAGGACCAAGGCCGCGTGACCGCACTGGCCTTCCGCACGGATGCCAAGGCCCCGTTTGTGGCGTCGGGCACGCCGACGGGCGATATCGCGGTGTGGAACCTCGAGAGCAAGCGCCTCGAGTCGATCATCGCCGGCGCCCACGACGGACCGATCACGTCGCTCGTGTTCTTGCAGAACGAGCCGCTGCTGCTCTCCACCGGCCGCGACAACTCGCTCAAAATGTGGATCTTCGACCATCTCAGCGGTGGCACGGCACGCCTGCTCAAGTCACGGGAGGGTCACATGGCGCCACCCACTCGCATCCGATACTATGGCAACAACACGCTGGCCACGATGGCCGACGGTGCCGATGGCACGAGCTGCCAGATCCTGAGTGCTGGCCAGGACCGTGCCTTCCGCGTCTTCCACACGGCACGTGAACAGCAAAGTACTGAGCTGTCCCAGGGTCCGATGCTCAAAAAGGCCAAGAAACTCGGCATCCGCGTGGACGAGCTCAAGCTCCCGCCGATCGCGCAGTTCGCAGCGATGGAGACCCGCGAACGCGACTGGGCCAACGTCGTCACGTGCCACGAGAACGAGCCGGCCGCCTACGTCTGGCGCTTTGAGCACCGCGCCATTGGCCAAAAGGTGCTGCGCCAGTTTGACCCTAGCTTCCGTGTCACCCCAGGCAGTGAGGAGGACCTGCGTCGCGCCAAGACGGCGGCCACCTGCGTCACGATCTCCACGTGCGGCAACTACGCGCTCGTGGGCAGCGTTGGCGGCGCTGTGTTTCGGTACAACATGCAGTCGGGTGACAAGCGTGGGTCCTACCCGTCCGCCGCGACGCCCAAGCCGACGCTGATCAAGTCGCTGATCTTGCCAGGGTCCAAACTCGTCGACGAAGCAGATCACAGCCTCACGCATCTCCATGATGGCCCAGTGAGTGGCGTGGTGGTGGACGCGCTGAATGCCCAGGTCGTCTCGGCTGGCATTGATGGCCGGCTCAAGTTCTGGGACTTCCGCTCGCACGCGCTGCTGTTTGAGATCGACGTGGGCAGTGCCATCGCACAGATCGAGCTCCACCGCGACGCGAACTTAGTGGCTGTGGCCAGCGACGACCAGATCGTGCGTGTCTTTGATGTGCAGACGCGCAAGCTCGTGCGTCGCTTCCAGGGCCATTCGCACCGCATCACCGACCTCCAGTTCTCGCGGGATGCGCGCTGGCTGTTCACGTCTTCGGCCGACGCGAGTCTGCGCGTGTGGGACCTGCCCACGGCCAAGTGCGTTGACTGGGTCAAGTTCCACAAGCCCGTGACCGGCTTGGCTGTGTCGCCCACGGGCGAGTTCCTGGCCACGACCCATGTCGGCCACGTGGGCATCTACCTGTGGGCCAACCGTGCCTTCTTCACGGACGTGTTGCTCGACGCTGAGCCACAGACACCGGCGCTGCTGGATATGCCCGTGCCATTGAACGAGGTGGAGAATGAGAAGAGCGAGGCGCTCGGCTACGGCACCGAGGCGAACCCGATGATCAACGGCAGCCAGACGGACGACAACAGCGCAACGGCCAAGCCAACGACCGAGACGTCCACTGCCTCGGACGTGGAGCCGTTGGACGCCTCGCTCATCACGCTCTCGACTGCGCCACGTGCGTACTGGGAGTCGCTGTTCCATTTGGAGCTGATCAAGAAGCGCAACAAGCCCGTCGCGCCACCCAAGGCACCAGAGAAGGCGCCGTTCTTCCTGCAGACGGCACGCAAGGACGATGTCCAGCCGACGTTTGTGCCACTGGTTGATCAGCAGAAGAAAGAGGAGGACGCGAAGAAGAACAAGAAGACCAAGGCCACGGAGGCACCGGTCCTTGATACACCCGTGGCCAAGAACGATGCGGACGAAGACGAAGGTGAGGATGAGAAGATGGAAGGCTGGGGCGTTGGCTCGGACGACGAGGCGTGGGGTGAGGAGGAGGAGGTGGACGAGGCCGTGACCAAGTCTGGCGTCGCCGAGCCGGTCGCGGAAGGCTCCCGCATCATGAAGAGTGCTGGTCTCGTCACGTCGCGGTGCAAACTGGCGACGCTGCTGGCCGAGGCCGCCGCCACTGAAGAAGACGAGGACGAAGATCAAGTGCTGGCGTCGGCGGACGTGGGCGTCCACGCTGGCCGGTCGGTGTTCCACGCTGCCGGCGCCTACTTGCAGACGCTGTCGGCCTCGGCGGTGGACGTGGAACTCCAGACGTTGTGCATGGGCGACTTTGACGAGGAGGGCAAGCAGCTGCTGGGCTTGTTTTTGCGGTTCCTCGAGGCCGAGATGGCCACGCGCCGCCACTTCCAGGTGCTCCAGGCCTACCTGAACCGGTTCCTTAAGCTCTACGAGCAGCTCCTGGTGGCCAACGCGGAGCTGCTCGCGCAGGTCGAGACGCTCTGCGCGCTGCAGCAAAAGCAGTGGGAACACCTCCAGCAACTGCTCCACAACAACCTCTGCCTCGTGCAGTACTTTAGCAAGATCCAAATGTAATAGAGTGTTTTGATTTGATTTTAGGGGAATTCACACATGACGGGCGTCTTTTTGAACATTTACACCCAGGTGGCCTGATTGACTCCAATTGTGCAACCTTGGATGAACTGATACACAAGTACTTCAAGCATTGACCCTCGGACACCACGACGAACCATGGCCACAGCGGTCCCAAACCGCGGTCACTGAGCGCACCTGAGGGTATGGCAAGGCTACAGGCTACGTGATATTCATCGTAAGCCTGGTGAAGAGGCTAGGTGATGTGTATACTGGCTGATCAATACGGGTCCAAATAAGGAGAAAGGTTGCACAATTGGAGTCAATCATGCCACCTGAGTAAAAAATGTTCAAAAATGCGCCCGAAATTTGTAAATTCCCCTTGATTTTATCCATCAATCAGGGTTTATAGGGGGGGTGAAAGTTTCAACTTGAAACATGAATTCTATGGTTTAGAGGTCAGCGTAATCAGGATTACGACTTCCACGATCCCGCTTTCGACGTCGACATTTCGTACGGGAACAGCGGCGAACGCGGCACGACCGAGAGTCCGCGGCATGTGGAGATGGAGATCTTGGCCTGCTTGAGCGTCATCTCGGCGGCGCCCGTGCCATCGAGATCCACAGCCGTGACGGTGAGCCAGCCAAAGCCTGGGACCTCGAGCTCCACGACACTCGTGCGCTTTGGTTTCTTGGGGTTCTTGGACTTGACCAGCACTTCGTTGGTAAGGTAGTCGGTCAGGTACACGTCCTGCGAGTGCTGCAGCGGACCGGTAAAGCTCAACCCGTCAAGGCCACGTGGTGGCGACAGTAGGCTGCCTGCGTGCTTGATGAAGGTCTCGACAGCATCTACCATCGACATAATAAAAAGCGTGAGCATCATCAACCGGGCAGGTGATTCATAGGATCAGTGCTGCAGGACTGGTACTTACTCGCAGTGTTGGTGAGGTGACCGGGCAGCACACCGTGCCACGAGAACAGCAAGAGGTTACTCTTGGTGTTCTCAATCGCCGACGATTCGTAATCAAAGCGTACCAGCGCGCCGAGAAACAGCGATCGCCCTGGTTGGATGCGGTAGGTGGCCATGGGCAACGTCTTGGTCGGGAAGACGTTCTTGAGCTGTGCCGCACTGTCAAGTGCCAGGGTTTCGATCAGTTTCTGACGCTGTGTATCTACGATCAGGCCTGGCGTGTCCAGGATATTGAACAGTTCGTTCTTGGCGATGATCGGCAGGTGCTGCACGGCCAGCGTCGTGCCCGGTAACGGCGACGTGGTCATCTGCCGGCCTTCCTCATTAGCTTCGTCGTACATTTCAACACTCTCTCCGTCCTCGAGATGGATGTCCAGGTCATCAGTAGGTTGCTGTGACTTGGTGGGGATCTCTTCGACCTCATCGTGGTCCTCGTCGTCACTGTGGACCACGTCATCGCTCTGCAGCTCATCCACCGTGACGCCCTTCATCTTCATGTACTTGCGGTGGTTGTGCTGCCACTTGCGGTCCGAGAGGAACTTCATCAGCGAGTTCAGGAACGTCGACTTGCCCACGTTCGCAGCGCCAACCACGCACACGTCGCGGCCCTGACGGAACTTCTTGACGTCGTCCACGATCTCCTTCATACCGATGCCCTTCATCGCGCTCACGAGGTACACGGCCTTGATGTTCTCGATGCCAGCCACCCTACAATAATTATTGTCAGAAAAAATTAGTATGGCACAATAAATATTGGAGAGTGAACATACTTGGCCTCGGTCTGGATGCGGCGCATGAGTCGACGGATACCTGATTTCTCTGGGAGCAAGTCGCCTTTGTTTACAACCAGCATGACGTCTTTGTTGCCAAAGAGGTGGCGCGCCTTGGGCAGCAGACTGCCCTTGATATCGAGGATGTCCACAAGCTGGATCATCAGCATGTCCTTGGTCTTGAGCTCTGCCACACGCTTCTCATACTCGCTGTAAGGCAGCTTGGCGTCCGTGATTTTGCCATAGTGGATGATGTTGTAGCAGCGCTCGCAGTGGAGTTTCTTGAGCTCGTAGATGTCGGGGAGCTTGCTCAGCAACTGCTTGGGGAGGAAGCCGACCTTTTGTGGCTCAGTGTATTGCAGGTCAATACCACATCCACTGCATGACCAGTTCTCCATCAGGTCGATATGGTTGATCACCTGATCCATGGGCAGACAGTTCTCATGGTTGTGGTGCGAGTGCTTGGCGCCATCGTCGTGGCGATGGCACAGCGGTGACGCGCTGTGGAACGCGCGGCGGTCGCTAGCGGAAGAGCTACTCACTCGTGCAGGAGCTGCGTTCGACACTGCGTGCGCAGCGAGATGCAGTAGCGGAGCCGCTCGCGATGTGCGCTGAGCGACGAGCCCGCTTTGCGCTGCAAGCAGCGCGCGACACGTCCGCTTGAGCATCATGCTTGCCCAAATGAAAAAAGCTTCAATACACCAGCGACCAGCCAAAACGATGCGACGTGTGAGCAGAACTTCCAGAATCAGGCACCGGTATACTACCAGTAGTTGAGTCCAAATACCGGTACCAAACCGGTTTCGTGCCCATCATACTGTAAGTTATGCTATGATTCATACAGATCTTTCTAGTCTTCTTCAAGTCGACCAACAACAATGGCAGCACCGCCAGCGCGCGCGATCGGCTACGTGTTCGAGGAGCGGTACCTGTGGCACCGCACGTGGAGCATCCTCACTTCACCGTTGCAGGAGCCCTTCAAGCACTGGGAGAGCCCGGAGACCAAGCGTCGCTTCCACAGCCTGCTCGCCGTCTCGGGCGTGCTCGACAAGCTCCACGTTATCCGTGCCAAGCCCGTCACGAGAGAGCAGCTACTACTCGTCCACACGGACCGCTACATCCAGGAGGTCGCCGACAAGTCGGTGCTTGAGCAGTGCAGCAATGGCGGCGAGGACGCCACGTTCTCGCAGTACGGCTTCGACATTGCGTGTCTCTCGGCCGGCGGCGTCGTGCAGGCCGCCGACGCCGTGATGCGCGGCGAGATCGACGCCGCATACGCACTCACGCGGCCACCAGGCCACCATGCGACGCCCGACCGCGGCATGGGCTTCTGCATCTTCAACAACGTGGCGATCGCCGCGCGGCATCTCCAAAAACAGTACCCAGACCGGGTCAAGCGCGTCGCCGTCGTGGACTTTGACGTGCACCATGGCAACGGCACGCAGGATATCTTCTACCATGACGACAGCGTGCTGCTCATCTCGCTGCACCAGGCCAACAACTACCCGGCCGAAACGGGTCGCTGGGAGGAGATCGGTGAGGACAAAGGCCACGGGTACACAATCAATGTACCGCTGCCGCCAGGTGCCGGGATGGGTGCCTACGAGTACACATTCAGCCAGATCGTGACGCCGGCGCTGCGCCGTTTCCAGCCCGACTTCATCCTCGTGTCTTCAGGCTTTGACGCGTCGTACGCGGACCCACTGGCCGCGATGATTCTCAGTAGCCAAATGTTTCGATCGATGGCGACGCAGCTGATCGAGCTCGCAGGTGAACTGTGTGAAGGCCGCATGGTGTGTGCGCATGAAGGTGGCTACTCGGAGACGTACGTGCCGTTCTGTGGTGCTGCGGTGGTCGAGGCGTTGCTAGGGATCACGGAACCGAGCGAGCAGATCCAGGACCCATTCTTGTACGAGGTGGAGCGGTGGGAGTACCAGGAGCTTCAGGACCACCAACAGCGTGTCGTGAACCAGGTCGCGGCATTTCACTCGCTCGACGGTGAGGCGTCAAATATCGTGGGCGGGCTCAAGCAGTAGTAGTCGCCAGCATGCTCTTCAGCAGCTCGCAGTTGGCACGGTAGTCGTCGACGATCGCGTCGATCTCGTCGTTGGCTCGTGTGGCGTATGACTGCCACTGGGCGATCGCGTCCAGACACAGCGTAGGTTCGTGGCGTTGCAAGGTATCGATCAGTAATGGCAGGTATGCGTTCTTGTGGATCCGCTGGTCGTGGCGTTGGGCGTGCTGGAAACTAGCCCACACGTCCTGCAGCTCAGCGAGCGGCTGCACGACGTGTGTCTCGATCCACTGCATCTTCTTGTCGCCGACACTGCGCACACGCTGCATCAGCGAGTGCAGGAGCTGCTCCTGCATCGCCCACGCGTTCTTCCAGTACGTGGCCTCTTTCTTCACACGGTCACGATCACGCAGCATCGCCCCTTCACAGGCTTGTAGCTGTTTGAGCATCGCCTTCAGTTGTTTTTCTCGGTCCTTCACACTCACGCCACTCGTCGCAGACGATGCAGCGACGTACGCGCGCTGCACCTGGGTCACCGTCACTAGCTCGCCCTCCTCGCCTCTCTCCACAGGCACAGCACTAGCCACTACACCAGGCACAACGACACCCAGGGCACCCACTTCCATAATCACCTGTCGCATCTTGGACAGCGCTTCGTCCAGGCGGCTGCGAGATGTGTCTCCAACTGAATCGCCCACAAGCGGTCGTGTCCAGCGAATAAGGTCTTCGTGAACCGCTTCCAATGCCCACACGCTGTCTACCAGCGCAGCCTCGAGCTTCTTGACGCGCTCGACACGCAGGTGCGCGATGCCTGGCACATAGATGTCGCTGTAGGAGACCGACGAGGTATTATTCAGCTTGGTGAACTCCGCAGCGCAGCCTCCGATACGTAGCTTCGCCTCCTGCGCGACACTCGCTGTCCTACTGGCGTGGTGGATCTGGGCCTCGACACGCGATAGCTCGTCAAGCAACCGCTCGGGCACGGCCAGCATCCACTGCACTGGCTTGCCGTCCTTGGTCTTGGCATGGTCTTCGGCGCCGGCGGCCTTGGCCTCTTGGCGGCCAGAATCCACGATCTCGCGCCAGTGGGACAGCGACGTAAGCAGCATCGACTGTGCCATCTCTCGCTCTTGCATCGCGTCCTGCAGCATCATTATCTGGCGTTGAAGCTGCATATTCTGGGCCTGCAGCAGCTTCATTCGGGCGTGGTGGATGCTGTCGGGCGGTGCACTGTTGTTGCTGCCTTGTAGTGTCTCCACCAGCGCTTCTAGGTGGGTTATCTCCTCAAGTAACCTCGTATTTTCAGTTGCGAGTGCTGCGTTCTCTTGCTGTGCGCTGTGCAGTTGGTTCCTCTTGAGCTTGTTGGCAAACGACGAGGTGGAAACAGACAGCGTTGGCTTGGGAGTTGTACGCTGGATGATGAAGTCGGAGGATCCAAAACCTCCATCGGTCTCCATCGGTGCCCTACCCGTATCTTCGCCACGCTGGCTGTCAATGACGCTCGTGTCGGCGTTCCATTGTACCGAAGACTTCAACGACACGACGGACTTGCGGAAGGCGCAACCAGCCGGCTGCTTCTTGCTCGTACGCCTGGGTCCTAGGCGTGATAGAGCGGGTAGGTCTGGGTGGTGATTGTCAAAGCAAGACTCGGCCACTGATCCCTCGTCAGCGTCAGTCTTGCCGTCCTCATGGCTCTCCTCTTCGTCCTCCGGTGCGGACGTCGTGAACCGCTTCGCCAGTGTGATCGGTCGCCTTGGTCCTGGTGCACTGCCCACACTGGCTACGCTATGCGAGCTGCTGGTGACGCTTCGCTTGGACGATTTGATCTTGGTGAGCAGTATGCGGAACGCCTGCGCGCAACAGTCCTTGTCGAAGACCAGTTTCGGCCACGTGACCATCGTTGGAGCTCCGAGGCGCTTTTGCATCGGAAGGTTAACTTAATCGGAACCCAAGTGTAGTTCGTCAGTCGTGGATGGACGTACCGACAGTTCTTTCGCAGTGACCTGCATGAACTCGGATCGGAATCGGTCCTCGCTCTTGTGCACAGCATCACGGTCCCTAAGTAGACAGCACCCCATGCGTTAGACGTGGCGTCTCACATGGTGGATAAGGACATCAACGGACGGACGCATTCTCCGATTTCTCGGTCTTCCGCTCGAGTCGGCGGTCTCTGCTGAGCATGCGCAGCTCCTCGGCAATAGATGACGACGACGCGTGCTATTGGCAGTGTGTTAGGCGTTGATCTCTGGAGCGTCGTGGTCACCGTGTTCTGCATCTCGCCATACCTCTTGGAAGAGAGCAATCAAGACTTGCTCGCGGGTTTTCCATGCCAAATCCTGAAGCTGCAGCGCCGTCTGCACCAGAACATGCGTACAGCATCAGTTTGTGCAGACAATTTGCTATGCTCTCACGAAATTGCATGCACGTACGATGCTGTCGAGCCCTGGAACGGCGAGCAGCTCGTGCTGCAACCGATCGCCCATTTTCAACGGCGCGTTCTTGGCGGGAGGTGCTCGTTGTCAGAAGTTTCTATCGTTGTTTCGTGCAGTTTCTATCGTATTTAT
>JAADXF010000925.1:0-10267 GCA_023337575.1 Pythium chondricola | reverse complement strand
TCTGCCACAGTCCGCCGATGGGCCATGTGAGGCACAAAAACTCAGTGTGTTGCAGCGCGGTGGGCGGCAGCGGTGTCACGAGGTCCAGCTCCATGTGGTACAGCACACGGTCGGTGTTGATGTCGACCGCGGCATGCTCGAGCGTAACCTTGTGGCTCGTGACGATGCTCTTCCAGTCCAGCGCTTGCATGCGCGTCGCCGCGACGCTCGCAGGCACATCATGGTTGTGGAACTTTTTGCCAGTCATGAGAACAGAGGCGGTGTATGACGTAAGGCTTTAGCTGGAGTGCGCGGAGCAGGGCGAAATGAAAAGTGCGGTGCAGGAGTCAAGCCAGTACTGTACCTACGAGGTCAACGCCTGATAAATTTACATGCGCATCCGCAGCCAAGTCGTCGTGTATTAGAAACACCAGTTTCGGTGGCATCTGTCTTCAGTTGAGAAGTCTATCCCCATCCGATGTGATCCACTGTGGGAGCACTCGATGGCTTCGACAAAGAACGCCGCAATGCGAGCGGCTCACAGTGAGCCTTGTGAACACTTCCACTCATCGAGAAATTAAAACAAATAAGTAGGTTGAGGGCCGTTGGTCCGAACACAAGTAGATCAGCCAACCCGTTTGCAAGTAGATTAGGATCATTGGCTGGCCTCGAACGCAACACCCAGAGGTCTGTCTATCTATTCTCCGGCCCCCGGAGCGTAGCGGAGGGCGGCGGGCACGAAGCGTCTAGCGCATAGCGACCGAGCTTGCCGAGTGAGCGCGCGGGTGCGAGTCACTCGTGAAATCATACCTATAATCTACTTGCAAGTAGGTTGGCTGATCTACGTATGTTCGGATCAACAGCCCTCAACCTACTTATTTGTTTTAATTCCTCTCCACTCATCCGTGCGACTGTCCACTTGACAGTCCGGATGTTCACCATCACCGCCGGATCACCTTGTCGCCGATAAGTGAGCCTCACTAAGTCACTGAGTGAGTCACTTGTGAATCACAAGTTGTGATTCACAGTGTTCACAAGTTGTGAACACTTCCACTCATCCATACGACTGTCCACTTGGAAGTGTTCACAAGTCACACATAATATGTAGACAACGGAAGTATAACTAATCTAGCATTGTCAAACATTTTAATTACAGAAAGCAAAGAGAATATACTGAGTTAAGGTGGATATTCAATCATACACTGCAACCTTTCACGAATCGTGATTCACGATGCCACTGGAGCAACAGCTTTATCGATCGGCTTCACACAGCCGACTTCTTGTCGCCATGCACGCTGTTGTCAGCGTACTCGGTGGCCGCTGAGCTACCGTGGACCGAGTCGTCTTCGCACTTGCTCTTGTGGTTGCCCCACATCGATCCCTCGCCGTTCACGAAGATGACACCGCTCAACAGCGCAGCAGCCCCAACGAAGATGCTGAGGCGAGAAAACGCCTTGTCACGCTTGCCGATGGCCTTGAACAGGAAGCCCCAGCTGAGAGCGCCGCAGTTGCCACCGGCGCCGACGATACCAGAGGCGACACCAGTGTACTGGGGAGCGACATACGGCACGATACCGTAGGTGCTTCCCGTGCAAGCCTGAACGAAGATGCCGAAGAGGATGAGCGACACAATGCTCCACACGAGGTCGTCCACCTGGCTGAACACAAAGAGCAGGACCGCCTGAATGGCGAACGCGACGAACTGCACGATGATTCGGCCTTGCATGGCCCAGCGGCGGCTTGCGATGTCGGACGCGTAGCCACCAGCCGCACGCGCAAAGATGCACATGAGACCAAAGAGAGACGAGATGAGACTGGCCTTTGTTTGCGAGAGAAGACGGCACTTGGTGGCATCGGTCTTTGGGTCGCAGTTATCGCGCGTAAAGTCCTCGTAGAAGAAGAGACTCAGCACGTTGTGCACCTGGAGCTCGACACCGAACGAGCAGGCATACTGGAAGGCAAGGATCCACACGACCGGGCGCTTGGCGACGTTCAGGAGACCCTTCTTCATGTCAACACTGGGCTTGGCCTTGGTGGGATCGGTGGCGTCGAGAAGTTTGAGGTCGCGGTAGTTGCCGTGTGGGCAGTCATCTGAGTACTTGTAGAGGCAGACACCGACAATGACCATGATGATGGCTGGGAAGACGAGGGTGATGCGCCAGCCGAGATCATCCGAGATGGTTCCGTGGATCGTCACGAGAGCGAAGAGAAGCGGAGTCACGAGGTAGGTCGCACCAGCACCGAGGTTGCCCCATCCAGCGGCGAGGGCATTGGCACTGCCGACGACTTCCCTGGTGAACATGGTCGATGTCCAGTACGCTGTCGCCACAAACGAGCAGCCGACGAGACCGATGAAGAAGCGAACACACACGAATCCGATGTAGTTGTTTGCGAACGCGGCAGCAGCGACGGGGATGGCACCGAGGACGAGGAGTCCAGCCTGCATCGTACGGGAACCATAGCGATCACAAAGTGGTCCCGCGACGATACGGCCAGCAATGGTACTGGCCACCGAGGCGATGTTGGAGTTGGAGACCTGGTCAGGCGTGAGCTGCAGCTGGGCCTTGATTGTCGGCATGAGTGGTGGAATGGAGAACCAACCAAAGAATGCGATGAAGAACGATAGCCAGGCGAAGTGGAACGAGCGCATGTGAGGGCGCTTGGCAGAGAAGAGCTTGATCTCCTTGGCGCGGTCGCCTTGGGCCGGATCAGTCGCGATCGGGAAGACTCGGCGATCGTTCAAGGGCCCCACCAGTGGGGTGATCGTCTGGGTGAAGTGCGCTTGAGGGGACTGGAGCTTCTCCATGGTGGTGCTTGGTTGGGAGGTGGTTGTTCTTGGAGTGGCTTGCGACCTGAAGGCAAATTGCAGACTGAGTCATCCGATGTTAGTCATCCAAAATGTGCAGGGTGAAGCACGCAGAAGCAAGCCAACGAGGCTCTCGATTTCGCGATAACTCACTTGGTCTCAAGGGGGTCCCCTTCTTCGCCCTCGAGGCACAGTAGCTTCAAGGCTAACCCTGGGGGGCAAGATACGAACGCTGGGTCGAAGAGGGAAGCAGTGGGCGGTCTCGAAGCACCTACACTGTATCGTATAGTACACTAGTACCGTACGGTACGGCACTGTACGGTAATGCACCGAGCGACGCGTGAGAGGATCTTGTAAAGAACAGAACGGAGAAGCTTTGTGCGGATGGGTCTGCCGGGAGTAGACACAGCCAATAAGAACCTCCGTGAACACGGAGCGCGGTGCGTCAGTCGTGCGGTGGTGCTTGTGATTGGTGCAACTGGCAGTCATACGCAGTGTGGGTCACGTGTATCGTTCGACATCTATGTCAATTGGAGCCAGCGGCTGTGAGGAGGGGGTGAGGAAGAGCCTCAGGAAAACTGAAGTTGAAGCGAGAGGGTGCCGGTGGTCAAGGAGATGTGAGTCATCCGTAAAGTTCCACGCACACGCCATGTCCTGTTTGGCGAAACAACTGTCGAAGAATGGCTGCAGTGTGAAGAAGAACAGAACCGAGCAGAGAATGGAACCCCGCCCCCACCGGCACATCCACACAGACTGGGAACAGGACCAACCGAGACATGACGCACTTCGTTCAGCCAATCGCACGCGTTCAAAGAATGCTAGGTCGAATATAGCCAATCGCCAGTGAGTGACGGTTCACAGTTGCGAAACTCGAAGGGAGATGTGCTGCCGGTGTGTTCAAGCAACAGCGAATCGCAGCACCGCCCAAGCGGCCGACGCGCCCCGCGGGTCACGCAGTCATGGGCAACCACTATCGTGACCTGACTTCGGAAGTGATCTTGGCTGAGTCACCCGTAAATGCGTGCTGCCGCTGTGAGTCATCCGGAATTTGGTGGTGTCCAACAGTGATCATTGACCTTTCGATCTCCCTACGCTCACACCACCGCACTAGAATGTCAACACTCAAGTCCACTGCCGCTGCACAAGAGCATGCGATTGACCCACGTGATGTGGGGACGCCGGACGAGTGGATCCCTCGCCACCCTGATCTCATCCGCCTCACGGGACGGCACCCATTCAACTGTGAACCGCCGCTCGAGTACCTTCGATCCTTCGTCACGCCGACGCCTCTGCACTATGTGCGGAACCACGGTGCTGTTCCAAACCTGGAGTGGGGGGTGCACGAGCTGGTCGTCGATGGGCTTGTCGATGTGCCAATCACGTGGAAGATGCAAGACTTGGTGGACCGCTTCGCCGACAAGGTTGTGAGTGTACCGGTGCTTCTGGTGTGTGCCGGAAATCGCCGCAAGGAACAGAACATGATCAAGAAATCCATCGGCTTCAGCTGGGGTGCCGGTGCGGCGGCTACGGCAACGTGGACAGGCGTGCCGCTCCACGAGCTGCTCGTGGCTAGTGGCGTCGACCGTGCTCGGTCTCGATTTGTCTGGTTCGAAGGTGCCGACACGCTACCGCACTGCAACTATGGTACCTGCATCCCTGCTCGCACTGCTCTCGACGCGTCGTGTGATGTGCTGGTGGCCTGGAAGATGAACGGCGAGAGGCTGTCGCCTGACCATGGCTTCCCAGTTCGCATCATCGTCCCGGGCCACATCGGTGGCCGCATGGTCAAGTGGCTCACTCGCATCCACGTGAGTGACATCGAGTCGACGAACCACCATCACTTGCACGACAACCGAGTCTTGCCATCCCACGTCGACGCCCAGCTTGCTACTGAAGAGAACTGGTGGGCCAAGCCAGAGTTCGCCATCCAAGAGCTCAACATCAACTCGGTGTTCTTGACGCCAGCCCATGACGAGCAGCTTGCACTCAGCTCCGAGGATTTCTACAAAGTGAGTGGATACGCCTACACTGGCGGTGGCCGTCGTGTCATTCGTGTCGAAGCCACTGTGGACGATGGGAAGACGTGGAGAAGTTGCCAGATCAACAACCAGGAACAGCCGAACGCCTACGGCAAGATGTGGTGCTGGGTGCAATACGAGCTGGAGATCCCGGTGCCGATGCTGATGCGAGCCAAGGAGTTGTGTGTGCGCGCGTGGGACGCCGGCATGAACACGCAGCCAGAGTACCCGACCTGGAACGTGATGGGCATGATGAACAACCCGTGGTTCCGCGTCAAGATCCACCGCGCAGCGGATGGCAGTGCATTGCACTTTGAGCATCCGACCCAGGCTGGCAATGTGAAGGGTGGCTGGATGACTGCTGATCGGATTCCCACTCGTGACTCTACTACCAAGATCGACGAAGTTTCCATTGAAGAACCGTCAAGTGAACCACCAGAGGATGTCGCCTCGGTCGTGATCAAGAGCCAGGCATCAGCAGAAGAGATCGCCAAGTTGCCGCTTCTTTCTCGTGAGGAGGTCACCCGGCACAACACCAAGGAGAGCTGCTGGTTCATCTGCCGAGATCTTGTCTACGACGCCACCGAGTTTCTTGTAGATCACCCTGGGGGTGCGGCAAGCATTCTGCTCAGCGCTGGAGAGGACTGTACGGACGAGTTTGAGTCGATCCACTCGACCAAGGCGTGGCAGATGCTCGGGCAGTACTGCATCGGTCGGTGTGAAGGTGGTAGAAGCGGTGATGCATCGTCCACCGCGGCATCCGAGAGCGACTCTAGAGATGAAGCATCCTTGTCGGATGAGGAAGACTGCATTGCATTGAAGGGTGCGCAACGAGTGCCACTGGTACTAATCGCAAAGCAAGTTGTGAGTCCCGACACGAGGATTTTCCGGTTCGCTCTGCCGGCCAAGCATCTTCGCCTGGGACTACCAATCGGGAACCATGTGCTGCTGTACGCGAAGGTGAATGGCAAGTCTGTGGTGCGTGCCTACACTCCAATCTCGTCCAATGAAGAGGAAGGCTTCGTCTCGTTCCTGATCAAGGTCTACTTCGCGGGTGAGAACCCAGCCCATCCAGAAGGTGGCCTCTTCTCGCAGTACCTCGATGATTGCCACCTTGGCACCCGTCTCGAGATGAAGGGCCCGATTGGACACTTCACGTACCACGGGTTGGGCCAGTGCTCCATCGAGGACCGCTGGAGCTTTACTGTCAAGAAGTTCGGGTTCATTGCAGGTGGCACCGGCATCACCCCGATCTACCAGATCATGCGGGCTATTCTGACCAGCGACGATGACACGACACAAGTTGCTCTGATCTACTGTGTCCGCAAGGAGAAGGACTTATTGCTTCGCGAAGAGCTTGAGCACCTCCAGAAGATGAAGCCAGCGCAGTGCACGATCTACCTGAACCTCAGCGAGCTCGAGCCGGATGAGTGCCCAGACTGGAAGCAAGGTCGCTCTCGGTTGGATGACGGCATGGTTCGTGATGTGATCAGCTTGGATGCGTGCCACATCGCTCTTTGCGGTCCTCCGGGCATGATCGAGTTTGCCTGCCTGCCGTCGCTCCAACGCGTTGGCTACGATTGCGCAGTGCAGGTCACGACCTTGTGAGAAGCTACATTTGTGTATGATTGGTTGAAATGTTGTATTAATGCATGTTGATTGGTAAAAATGTTCGGCTTGATTTCCTGCTGACTCATTCAAACGGTTGCGCAGTTCAGCAGCAAGATGAATCACCAATGGTGGTGACTCACCATTTCTTCAGCACGCTGACAGCTGACAAACGTGCTTGTGCAGCACGCAAGCCGCAAGCGACCCTGCGCTTCAGGTGCTCATCTCTCCATGACTTCGAAGCAGCGACTCGCTGCATACTGTACCGGTACTCTCCTTCGAAGTGCTGCCAGCGAGTAGCTCACCATGACAAGTCGAGCGTCACACGAATCAGCGGCCTGCAGCTTGCATCTGATTGGCTACAGTTGCCGCGTCATTGCTTCAGTTTGATCCATCCACCCGCGGCAACAGGATTCTGTTCTGAGGATGCAGCCTCCAGCACTCACGAGCTCATCACCGTGTATCGGTGGTCCTTTCCCATGCGCGATGACCTCCAAAATTCCTGGCCCACGTGGATCGAGTCCACAAAGTACTCTTGCTACTCAACTGTGGTCTTTGCTCATTGTCTATTCTTCCATCAAGCGTGCAACTCCGGTACTCATCATGGTCCAGCAAGCCGAAGTCATCGTGGTCATTGGCAATGGCATGGTCGGCCACCGCTTCTTGGAGCGGGTCAAGAAGTACGACGCGGCCAGCCACTTCACGCTCGTGTCGATCGGTGAAGAGCCCATCCCGCACTACAACCGTATGATGCTTACCGAGTACTTTGAGCACCTCAGTGTCGACCGTCTCCACCTCGCTCCATCGGAATGGTATGACGAGCAGGGCATTGCTCTATCACTTGGAAGCCAAGCCGTTGCCATCGACCCTCAAGCCAAGACAGTCACGTGTCAAACCGGGACCTGCGAATCAAGTGTCTTCACCGTGGCGTACGATCGGCTGGTCCTCGCGACTGGGTCCACCGCCACTATGCCTGATCTACCAGGTGTCACTCTCCGTGGTGTGTTTGGATACCGCACAATCGCAGACCTCGATACCACCATTGAGTTCTGCGTCGCTCAACAACAGCGAGAGTTGGAAGGGCGCAGTCCAAAGAAGCACGCAGTCGTCGTCGGCGGTGGCTTGCTCGGCCTCGAGGCCGCCAAGGCGATCCACGACCTGGGAGTCAACGTGAGGATCATCAACCGCGGTGATCGTCTCATGTCGAGGCAGCTGGATGACGCAGGCTCCCGCCTGTTGCAGACGGAGATCGAGCGACAGTTTGGTATCGAGGTGCTCTTCCACAAGACGACTCGATGCATCATCGAAGGTGACGCCAGCGTGGCTGGCATCGAGTTCACCAACGGTGAGCGGATGGACGACGTGTTTCTCGTGGTGTTTGCCACGGGCATCACGCCACGCGATGAGCTGGCAAAGGCCTGTGGACTTGACGTTGCGAAACGTCGAGGTGTGGTCGTCAATGATCTACTCGAGACCAGTGACTCGACCATCTACGCGGTTGGGGAGTGTGTGAGCCACCGAGACGTGACCTACGGTTTGGTCGCTCCTGGGTACGAGATGGCCGACGTGCTCGCCAAGAACTTGACCAGTGAGTCCGGCTCGGTGGCGGTGTTCGCTGGCGCAGACAGTTCGACCAAGCTCAAGTTGATGGGCATGGAAGTCGCGTCTTTCGGTGCGTGCTTTCCCAATGAGCTCATGCTTGAAGGCCCCAAGTACGAGGAGCTGGTGTACAACAACCCGCTCGAGAAGGTGTACAAGCGCCTCTTCTTCTCTCATGACGGTACGCGGCTGCTTGGAGGTATCCTGGTCGGTGATGCCAGTGACTTTCCTCGACTCACGCTGCTCTACCGCACCCGCAACGAGAAAAAACTCGTGGACCCTCCAAACGAGATCTTGCTGGGCAAGCGTGGTGGTGGATCTGGTGACAGCAAGTTGGCAGTACTAGATCTGCCCGACGAAGCGCAGGTGTGCTCGTGCAACAACGTGACCAAGGGTGAGCTGTGCATGTCGATCCGAGAGAAAAAGCTGACAACGCTTGGCGACGTGAAGAAGAACTGCAACGCTGGTACGGCGTGCGGAGGTTGCTTGCCAATGGTGAAGGATCTACTGGAGGCACAGCTGCAGTTGGCCGGTGTCACAATGGACAAGTCACTCTGTGAACACTTTGCCTTCTCACGCCAGGAGCTGTACCAGATCATTCAAGTCGAAGGCTACCGCACATTCACGGAGGTCTTGACGAAGCATGGTCGCCCCGTGCAACCAGGGACTGTGCCAAAGCACCAGCGCCATGGCTGTGAGATCTGCAAACCGACGATCGCTTCCATCTTGGCGAGCCTGCTGAACCAGCATGTGCTCACGGGTGAACGCGCGGGACTTCAAGACTCGAACGACCGCTTCCTCGCCAACATCCAAAAGTCGGGCCAGTTCTCGATCGTGCCTCGAGTCGCCGGTGGTGAAATCACACCAGAGAAGCTGATCGTCCTCGGCGAGGTGGCCAAGAAGCACGGACTATACGCCAAGATCACTGGTGGCCAGCGCGTTGACCTCTTTGGTGCACAGAAACACGAGCTGCCGGACATCTGGGAAACGCTTGTCAATGCCGGCTTCGAGTCTGGTCATGCATACGGCAAGTCGCTGCGCACAGTCAAGAGCTGTGTGGGGTCAACGTGGTGCCGCTTCGGTGTCCAGGACTCCGTCGGCTTCGCGATCTTCCTTGAGAATCGGTACAAAGGCGTCCGCTCACCACACAAGATCAAAGGTGGCGTCTCTGGGTGTACGCGAGAATGTGCCGAGGCACGCGGCAAAGACTTTGGCTGCATCGCCACCGAGAAGGGATACAACTTGTATGTCGGTGGCAACGGCGGCACGAACCCGAAGCACGCGGTGCTCTTTGCCAGTGACGTGCCCGAGCCTCTGTGTGTCACCTACATCGACCGCTTCTTGATGTACTACATCATGACGGCGGACCGGCTCCAGCGCACATCCAAGTGGTTGGAGAGCCTTGAAGGTGGCGTCGAGCACCTGCGCCGTGTCATCATCGACGACGCTCTCGGTATCTGCGCCAAGTTGGACGAGCAAATGAACCTGCTGCTCAACACGTACGAGTGTGAGTGGAAGCGTGTGGTTGAGACACCAAAACTGCGCGCACAGTTCCAGCAGTTTGCCAACACCACGAAGACGCAGTCGGAGGTTGCGATGAAGACAGTACGTGACCAGAAGATCCCAGCGACTGTTCGGAGTGGTCCTCGCTCTTCAACGAAGGCAGCGGTAGTCAGCCGGTCGACCTCGCCTGCTTCATCGACGTCTTCTTCGTCTGCCGACTCGACCGCGTTCGAAATGGACTGGGTGTGCTTTGGTTCAAGCGAGACTGTGCTGCCGAACTCGGGTCGCGCCGTGCTCTACGGCGACACCCAGCTTGCAATCTTTAACGTGGCCGAGGTGTGCAACGGGATGGAGCGAGTCACATGGTATGCGACGCAGAATGTGTGCCCACACGAGCACACGTTCGTGCTTGCCCAGGGTATCATCGGCGACCACAACGGCAGAGCCAAGGTCGCGTGCCCGATGCACAAGCGCACGTTTGCTCTCGACGACGGCTGGTGTCTGAGTGGCGAAGACTACCGCCTCGAGACCTTCGATGCACGTGAGCAGGACGGCAAGCTGTACGTCTTGTTGCCACCAGAGGACGTTCTCGATTCACGGCTGGGGACGACCAAGTTTGTGGCATTGGAGACCGAGCGCGCCGAGTCTGAAAATGTCGAGTTCTTTGGCGTCTCCGTTACGAGTGAAGGTGGAGGCTGTGGCACCGCGAGTCCATGCAACGATCTTCGGCTAGATTGGTAGTGTTTTGTATATC
>JAADXF010000924.1:0-10281 GCA_023337575.1 Pythium chondricola | reverse complement strand
GGTCGTGGCGAGTGTCGCTTGCTCTGCATCACTATGGAGTCCTAGGGTCTGCCATTGACAAGGAGATACTCGCTGAGGACCGGACCATGTACGTACACCACTGATGTGCACGTACATCAAGATACAGAGAACCGGTGGATTCTATAGACCCGTTCTTCGCTTTAGAATTGGCATCTGCAGGCCCGAGGCCCGAGATGAGCTCCTCGATCTTGACCTCTTGCAGCCAATACCTGAGCTTGGTTATCAACACCAGGCAGCATACACACGCTATCGATGGCTGCGTACACACCTCAGCCGTTTGCACTGAGGGAAGCCACGCCGTGTGACTGTGCGCCGCCGCAAGCGCTGGCGAACGATCCAGTGGCGCCACGTGCGACTCGTTTGGGCGAGGAGCTCCACACTCTCAAGCTGTGATACACAACGACAACGTGAGCAAATGAGTACATGCAAAACGTCTAGTGGTAGAGACTGCAATGCACACTCACGTCTAGCCAGTCGTGCTTCACCAGCACGACCAGCGCGGCTTCCTGCGGCACCGGCGCCGCGACGACTGACTCCATTTTCCGAGATTTTGGGGATGGAGCCATGACTAATGATGACAATAATGTCGATAATATGGCTGTCGATAGTGTCAATAATCAGAATTATCAGAATAGGTACATTTCAGCCAATCAATGGCCGGAAGCAGAACGCGCTTGACAGTCGGCCAAGAATGCTGGACAACGAGAACTTGGCGATCGTACGTGCGCATGCGCAGCGCTCTCCGAGCCCAACAGTAGAGACCAACACGTTAAACAATAACTGATACCTATGTACGCTGTATGAGACGTGTCCAGATTGGTCAGAAGGTGACGCTAGTCCCCTACGAGAGCGATCATGTTGACAAGTACCACCAGTGGATGACGGACCCCTGGCTCCAAGGTGCGTGTCTACAGCCGATTCAACACCACGTGTACGAGGTAATATACTCATCATCTCACTTAGAGACCACGGCCTCGGAGCCGCTGACATTCGAGCAGGAGTACGCGATGCAAAAGACATGGCGCAACGATCCGACGAGTAGGTACCTGCCTACCTACCTACCTACCATCCTGGCTGGGGACGATGCCTTCTCACAGTCAACGGTGATCATAGAGTGCACATTCATCATTCTTGAGAAGGGATCTAACGACAAGGAGACGTCATTTATCGGCGAGGACGCGATCGCTCGTGCGTGTGGAGTTGGTCACTGCGGACATGCTGGTGTCGCTTGTTTTCTGACTGATTGGATACAACAGGCATGGCTGGGGACGTGAATCTGTTCTTCAACGACGATGAAGACCCGACCAACTGCGAGATCGAGATCATGATCGCGGAGGCCAAATACCGACGAAAGGGGTTCGCACGCGAGGCCGTCCAGCTCATGATGGCCTACGGTAAGCGACCGAGTGATTGTATGAATGACCAGACCAGTGCGTCTCAAGGACTCAGCATCGCTCTGCTTCCAGCTGCATCTGAGCTCAAGGCCACCCGCTTCTACTGCAAGATCCACGAGACGAACGAAGCGTCCTTGACTCTGTTTGACTCGTGAGTCCAGCACTTGTTCCTACTACCTCCCTACGAGTCATAACTCACTTGTTTGCTGTGCCGCAGTCTTGGGTACAAAAAGTGCAACTACGTCAAGGCGTTCGAAGAGTTTGAGCTCGAGTTCTTTCCTCGTGAGCACCTGGCGCAAGTCGTCGATGACGTGCTCACTAGTGCTACACTGCACCGGGCACCAGCGAACCGATCGAAATAGACGAGGACGAAAAGATGGATGCAAAACACATCACACATTGACGCTGTAAACTCGCAACAAGACCTACTGTCACTCTCGCTGTCTCGTACATAGGAACATATAGAAGGGAGAGCTCATCGGTGGCTTCGACCGCCACCCTCTCCTCATGCAACGACACATGTCAGACACTGGACACACACGAATCCGCCTCACCACCTCCACCGGACTGGACCGATCGACTCACTCCCACGGAGCTTGCGCGTGGTCTGAACAATGTCCTTGGGGCTGTAGTTGCAAGTGGGTGGCGATGGGCCGCTCGTTCCCCGTGATCTTTGGCTCACCCTTGGACACACCCTAGGACCACATGCAAACCGGCACTGCCTTGCTGGACGTCGCCTGGATGCGGATATTCTTGAGTGTCGCTTCGTCACCAAAATTTTGGTTCACCGTAACGATGCCGAACTTGGGCTTGACGGTGAGCACGTTGGTGACCGTGACCTTGCGCTTGACATTGCCGCAGTTGCCGCACGACCTGTACACCTTGCCAAACGTGTCGGTGTAGAAGCCGTCAATGATCACGTGTCCACGGCCATTGTGCTGGATGATCTTGTCGTCAGCGTTGCGAGCGCCGCCACCCGTGACGCGCGTAACGCTCGAATCCGAGCCGCCTTTGACTTTCAACGCATCCTCACACACATCCGCCCACCACACGTTCTCGAGAGTGCAGCTGCCCGTGGTGCAGTGGACTCCTTCTGCCTGGTTCACACCAATGATCACATTCTTGAGCATTGCGCCGGGCTCAAGAAGAAACACAGCAGTGTCGGATCCCGTCTCCTTTTGTCCCGAGCACTTGACGTTGAATGGCTCGTACGTGAACATTTTGCCATCGAAGACGTCACCGGTCTTGTCGGCAATCGGCTTGACACCCTTCTTGAGCCCCTGGCTCTGCGGCCACGCACCAATCGGTAGTGGTGCCGAAGTCGCTGAAGCCAAAAGCAAAGAAGCGAATGAGGTGAGAGCGAGCAGCTGGGAGAGCATCGTGTCGGAGGCTGGGTGGTTGGTTGGCTGCACGATGCGAATTGGAGAATGAGAACTCGGAATCGCGGTGAATTCACGCAGTATCTTCCTCCACATTGCTACCATCTACATCCTCGTAGGCATGAAGCAGTGGAATCTGTTCACCATATCAGCGAGATGAGTGATCGTTGCGGTGGAGCGGCTGGGTCGTATATCCTACGCTCGATGGCGGAGCCATTCAGGCGTGATGGTCCTACGTATGACTTGATTCCTCGACGCCGCTTGGTGGGTGACCGTCTTCGTAGCTCAGCAAGATGATCCGACTCGTTCGCTCACACATCTGAACCACTTCAACTCCTGTCTACCTTCTCTCTGGTTAAGCCCTGTTTATGTGCAATATGATGCAAGTTACACAGGTACATATTATTTTATTATGGTATTATTAAAATACCAGTATTGTATAATACTGCACACCGAAGCACACTGATCGTTGTTGTTCACTGTGCCGGGGGTGCCGAACAAGCATCTTCGAGCTCCTGCCTACCTCCCACGCAGACGATATCCGAGTTGACGCTTGGAATTGCAAAGGCTTCACTTGTGGATCCCGTACGGTAGCAAGAACTTGGGAGTATGTGAAACGGCACAGTGTCTAGTCGTTACAGTCTATATCTTCAGCACGAGCGTTGTCACAAGACGTGACCCATGGAAAGTGGCGGCGGTGCATCGTCAGATAGGTGGGGTACACGCGCATCCCCCAGCTTCCAGGCCACGCGAGATCCTCGGCGCATCCATCAGCCGGCACAAGTAAGTAGTGCGACGGCGTGAGTCCGAGGCAGCCGATTGTTTGACAAAGGCTTCAACTTGATAGGTTTCTCTGCCTTTCAAACCACATCCGAGGCATCGAAGACTCACAAATGCGACCCACAGGACCGGTACTCGTCCAGTGACGGTGGGATCTCCAGGTCCACGGCGCGTCGTAGATGCTCGAGAACACCATGGCGTGTACACTCAGAGCCGCGCGAGCTACTTTCCTCAGTTGAGAGAAAGTCTCACAGCTCGAGAAGGGCGAGAGCAGCGGGCGCGATGCGTAGACACGGATTCACTGACGGCTCGGCGGCCGCCATCCTCCCTTTCATCATCACGAAAGGGCTCCGTCACCTCTCGGGGTAGGCTACAGTCCACAGAATCTGTGGGTGTGTCCTCGGTGACGTCAAAGCTAGGTAAGAGCCCTAGTTAATCAAGAGTCAGGCCTCTATAGTTTAACGACTTGAGCACAGATCGAGATGGTATTGCGGCTGTCTTCGATGCCTTTCAAGCGATGCAGACACTGGACGAAGAAGAGTTTGTCTCAGAGATGCTCATCGGTCTCAAAGCACACGATGCCTCTGATAACAAACGAGTCGAGATCACCGGACAGCTCAGTGACCTGTTTCGACAGGCAGATATCCATGGCAAAGGCATTTTAACATGGGAAGACTTCAGTTTTTTCATCGCGCAGACAACAGGTGAGGTGCCCACATCAATACCTGGCTGATCCCAAGCCTTGCTCCCTGATGACCCTCGCGATCATTAGACGTCGCGTCGGCTCTTGAAGATACTGTCATCAACAAGTACCAAGCTGATACTGTGCCACCGTCGCTGAACTTGGTCACTGAGGTTGAAGGGATGGTGAGTTGATGCAGGGGTCTTACACACTTGAACAGTCCGAGAACTAACCCTGATGAACACAGTTCTATCTCCCCGACGTAGACCAGATCGTCATTCAGGGCACCAAGTCGCGGGGAATCCAAGTACTTGACGGCAGGACCAATCGCTTACGTAGCCAAGCATTGGATACCGGATCCTCAACCGCGGCGATTGTCGATGCTGTGTATACGCCACGAGGTCGGTACATCATAACGGCATCCACTTCTCCTGTTCTCTCGTTCTACGACATTGACCACCTTCGAATACGTCAGGTGCGTACTGAAAATGGCTCGTGATGAATCAGCCTGTGGCTTGTTCTAACGTTTCTGATTCTGTCCGAGTAGCAAATTCCGACACCCTCTTTCCAAACGTCCCTGGCACTGCAGCCGTCCTCTGTCTCAGCATCACCTTTGCTGTATTCGGCTGGTGTAGACGGTCAAGTGCACGCGTGGGACTTGGAGTCGCTATCGTGCCGCCACACTTTCCTCGACAAGGTCACCCATGCCACCACGGTAGTTGACCTCGAACTCATCCCACCAACCGCTCAGCTGGCGTGCGCATCCATGGATGGCAACATCTACATGGTAGATCTAATGGTCGGTCGAGTGACCAGGACGCTGAGTGGCCACACTAAAGGCGTAGCCATGCTTCAGTATTGCGCAGAGAACAAGTACCTTGTCAGTGGCGGCATCGACCACAAGCTACAGGTATGGAACCCACACTTGGAACACAAGATTGGCTCACTCCCCGGCCACCGATCCCAGCTGATAGGCCTTCATGCGCGACCTGATACACCCGAGCTGATCACCGCAGACGAGAGTGGAATCGTCAAGATCTGGGACCTCCGCAAGTTTGCGGCTGTACAAACTATCGTCAAGGAGATGTACGTCAAGGGGCATCGCAACACGGCACGCGGTATGACAGCAATGTGCTATCTCGAGTCCCGACAAAGGATTGCTATCGCGCACTCGACCGTCTTCTTCATGGATCCACGGCGAGCCAATCAGACTGCTGACTCATCTCAATCCGAGGATTCGACAGCACACGCCGAGCCGGAGCATGAGAAGTCCAACATTGAAGAGGAAGCCAAGCCCCTGTCAGTTGGCTACCACGCTCCATCCCAGTCGTTCTTGGCCATTACGCCGTGGAATCTTATCGGCTGGGATGCTAGAACCGGTCGCCGTGTGAGGTCTACACCGATGACACTCGGTGCACAAGTAACATGTGTCGCCATGCTTGACCACCGGGAGTCTTCATGCTTTGTCGGCTGCGACAACGGTAGCATCGCTAGACTGATGCTACCTACTGGAAGCCTCATAGTGTGCAAACGTGTTCACTTGAACGGGGACGTCCGCTCAATCCGTGTGGTCCAAGACGAGCGGCTAGTAGTCTCTAGCGGGGATGACGGCAATGTGATCCTGACCTCGTGGGAGACACTCGAGCCCATCCATTCCTTCAACCACTGGCGCGGGGTGCAGAGCTGTGGTGCAGTCCATGCTGCCGGTTTGGACGACGTCTACTCGGTGCCGTTGTCTCTGCGATCGTTCTTTATCGGCAACGAGATCGACCGACTCAAGGCTGCGTTCGCAGTTGGTGACACAAACCACTCGGGGAAGATCTCATTGTCTCTGCTGCCCTACGTGCTCGAGTATATCTTTCCGACATCCGAATCGACGTCGCTTGCTCGTATCACCACAAATGACTCGTCACAAACACTGACATTCGCGTCGTTTGTCGCTATCGTCAAAGACGCTTTGGCCAACTCGACTCGTGGCAACTCGAGTGGGCATCGTTTCCATCCACTCGCGTCGGTGTCTTCCTTCGACTTCCACGCCAAGCGAAAGAATCTGATCACAGCTTTCACTTCCGATGACGAGTATTGCCTGTGGGACGTGAGAAACGGTGCTGTCGTGGGAGAAGGGAGTGCCGCAGCGTTGCAACCACTACCCAAGCAGAAGAAGTCAATCGCTATCGTCGCATTCCTGTCGCCACTTCCACTGTTTGTGTGTGTCGAGGAGCACTCGCCCCAGCTTTCCATATGGACTACAACCGCCTTGCCACCAACTTCATCAACCAAACCGCAGCAGTGCCTGGTACGCTACGCTCATACTCACGTGCACTACGCCGACCCGACCCGACCCAACTCAGCGTTGCGATCACGAGCCAGCACCACATTCCTGACTGACGCAGTGCGCACCCAGGACACGAAGGCTCACGCTCCTACACCACCCGAGACTCAGGTCAACATCCAATCGATTACATGGTTCTACAGCCAGCAAAGTGCAAAGCGATTGCTATGCGTGGGTGATGAAAGTGGAGGAGTCAGTATCCTCGACTTGACGCTCCTGTTTCGCCGCGTTGATGACCTTCACAAGCCCTCAACATGCGATCTCAATCGAGCGCCGTCCACACCGTTAACAGAGCATGGCGCGAGGCAAGAAAAATCCCACCAAGACGTCTTCTGCTCGTCGATACTACAGAAGCTACACCGCTGGATAGCCTATCCACAACATGGTGTCGGGGTGCGTGCGCTATCGGCCACTAAAGTTGACAACTTGCTGCAACCAAACGCCAACAAGCACGAGATCGTGATCAGTATCGGTGACAATGGCGCCGTGCATCTGTGGGCGAGTGATGGGCAGCTTCTGGGCCAATTACCACTGACAGACAGCTTTGTACATGGACCCAAGTGGCAACTGCGGCTCGACGAAGAGGAGATCCAGCATCGGGCCCAACAGAGTGCGACCACCATACTCCGACAAGTCGAGAAGAGGCGAAGTACAGTTGCCACGACAAGTGAGTCGAACGGGCGAGTCGCCAGTCTGCGGGCATTCATTCGTCCCCTGCAGACGCCGAGGGTGAGCTCAGCTGAGGATGCGCTGGTCGCGTTACGAGTCGCTCGGAGCCCAACGCTAGCAAAGCAAACCCACTTGTCAAGCCAGCGATCGATTCCGTTCTCCAGCACAGCAACGTGTGCGAATCAGCGGGAAGAATGCTGAAAACACTGGTGTGGACGCTTGGATTGTTGGAGAGGCTCGCCCTTTCTTGAGCTGGTGAATCGTTGCCTTGCAGGTTTAAGGTGAACCCATGGATCTGGATGCAAGTCATGAAACCGGGTTCATCTGCCTAAATACGTTTCAAATCCATCATAATAAACTTGACGAGGATGTTATAAGCATGTGAGTGGAAAACCAAATTCCATCTGTACTTAGAAGTGTTTGGATGTTGGATCCCTACCACTGGGACTGCCTTGTGGAGCAGTTCAACACTGTGGCGTAGCCCGGTATCAGCAGTGATTTCACAGAGTGGATGCACAACCAGTACGAGTGGTGATGATGGCAGTGACGGGAAACATTCACGATACGAAGGCACCTACGATGGTGCCTGACAGTCAGCAGTGGGAAATTTGAGAGGCATTGTGCTCTCAGCATCAGCTACACCGCATTTCACAACGACTGATCAAGTGAAGAACTGGGCGTCCGCGCACGGTAACGATGAGCGACACGGGCGACGAAAGCCTTGTGGGGATTATCATTTTCGCGGTGTTCGTCCTCTTGATTATGGCCTGCGTCTGCCAGAAGAATGGTCAGTCGAGACGTAGACATCATCATCGCGAAGTGCAGGGGATGGTGCCGTCGTGTACGTGGACTACTACGACGGATTCCATGACTGCGAGTGTGGTGGAGGCTACGATGGCGGAGGAGACGGAGGAGGCGACGGTGGCGGGGGAGATGGCGGTGGTGGAGGAGGAGACTAGAGGCGTGTTGCGCTGTCAAGAAACCCTCGCTCCTCACAACCGACGGGGAAGGTATCGTGTGGCAGAGAATGTATCAGCTCTAACGGATAATGCAATAACGATGTTCCATGAACCCACAAAGGAAATCTCAAACTGCTTAACACACAGCACAAAGGGCTGAAGTGAGCGGTAGGCAACGCACACATGCGTGTGGGAGTCGGTGATATGGAACACAACCACAGTGACTTTGGTCGCGGTGAGTGCCATGTTGGCGTGGTTTGGTTCATTGCTCATCGCTTAAGAAGGGGACACAGAGTATAGGCCTCACTGAGGGGGGGGAAGTAGTTGTCCAAGTGGTGATTGGCATCGCAATGCACGTATCCGGTTACTCGTGCTGGTTGTGGTATCGATGGCCGTGGGCGCAATTTTGGTTGATATTGCTGAGGTTGAACTTGCTTTTCAGCAGCACATTGTGCAATCGACTGTATTTGTATCACAAGGGATATATCACTAGTAGTAGTATTAATATATGCGTTAGTAGAGATCGAACAGGACGCTATACTAGAGTGACATCATGCTTTCTTCTGCTATATGAAATATAAGAGGTCGTCGGACCTTCGTTGATGAAACTTGTGCAAAGCGGGCAAATCCTTGTGCGGAGCCAGCTCCGCACAAGCAGAGTAATATATTATATTATTAATACATTATATATATTTCGAAGTACTTCACAGTACGCAGTACAGTTTGAGATCGCCTTGGGTATCGCCCGTTCTCGCGGAGAAATCTTTTACAAGTGCCTTGCTTATTATTTTAAAATAGTCCCTTTGCTTCGATAAAGACTGCATCTCGGTGAGCAGGGAGGTTGGATGCTTTGATGCACCCACGCGAAAAAAGGTACCTCTATATTCGCATTTTCTTCTTCTAAGTGAAGGTATATCAATAGATTCAAGTGCACAAAAACTTGTGTAAATGAAAGTCGCAAATGTCGTCGCCCTGAGAACGACCGGGACACGCCCGGAAAAAGGCATCACACAATCGAGCCACCAAGGCGATGACGGCCACACACCACCTGGCGAGCCGCTCACAGCGAGAAACAGCTCTTGTCTCACTCCAGCATTCGCACAGGAGAAGAAGCGCAGGCGCGGAACTTACGGTAATCTACTGCCCTCAAAATGCATCGCCCCCGCGTCCCCACCGTCGCGGTCATCGTCGTGGCGACGGCGCTGCTGAGTCTGTTGGCACTTCTCCACGTCAGCGACTTGCACACGCATGTCCACGCTCACATCGCCCACCACCGCGCGCTCCAGCAGATCATCAGCACTCCATCGCTGCGTCTGCTCTTCCACGGCAAGCGCGACTCGATGAAGATCCACGGCCACACCGATTTTGAGCTCCTCGTTCAGCCATGCACCGCACTCACCACCAACAAAGACGTGTTCGAGTTCAACGGTGTGGCCTCGTTCGTCGATGGCGACACCACGCATACGTACAAGCTCGTAGACGGTGTCGCCTACTACATTCGACAGCAGCAGTTATCCACTGCAGACACGGCTGTCAACACGCCACTGGTCCAGCGACTGCCGGCGAGCTCGCTGCCGCCCGTCCACGAGCTGCTCGAGGCGTTGGCGGCTGCCACACCCATCGACGCCGTGGACACCACGCAGGCCATCGACTGTCCGCCGACGAGCCGCCTCTTCCACGCTCGCTTCAGTAGCCAGGACTTTGTGCTGTGTGGCTTCGAGAGCACCGGTGTGCGTGTGTTTGGCGAGGACTTTGACGTCGAGATCAGCGTATCACCCACGTCCATGACGATCACCACGTCAGAAGAGCAGCTACAATCCACTGATACTATTTCTGGTGACGTGGTCACCAGTGCCACCCACCCAGATATTGTGCCAGCGTCTACGCTCCGTGCGTCGCCTACCTCCGTCATTGACGCAATCCAGCGCGCCATGGCCGACTTGGTGGTACGCGCGCTCGCACCACAGACGCTTCGTCGACTGCCGCTGCAGGCGGCGTCGTGTGGCTGCCGCAACACGCCACGGCCGTGTATTTTTTTCCACGGCATGGACATCAAGGCGGATGG
>JAADXF010000923.1:0-10288 GCA_023337575.1 Pythium chondricola | reverse complement strand
GAGTGTGCGCATCACTGGCGCCACGCGACGAAGTGACCACTGCGTCTTTGAGCTCCACATCAGCACAGGCTACGAGACGCGTGTCATGTACAAGCGCTACTCGGAGTTCCGCGAACTGCGCGATGACCTGGTCCACGTGCTGCAGGGCAAGCAGACCCACTGCAACAATGGACCGTGTGCACAGCTGCTTGCCCAGGTGTGCCAAGCCAAGTTCCCTCGCCGCCGTCTCAAGCTGCCACTTGTGGTGACGCCCGAGGCGGAGCTTGAACTCGCGCGTGATCGCCACGCTGCTCTTGAGCGGTTCATCCAAGTGTTACTGCGGGTATACCGGTTGTCGTCACGTCGCCACATGCGGCGGTGCATGCACTCGGAGTGCGTGGTCGCTGACATGATCAAGCGCTTCCTCCAGGTCGTCGAGTCGGCGCCGACACCCAGCTCGGCGTCGTCCTCTTCCGAGCCGCTGTCGCCTGAGGTTAGAGTCGATGCCACGCCGGCCAAGCCACGATTAACGACGCCACGTGGCTCATCGCGGGTGGCTTCCACGAGACCTCCCAAAGACGCATGGCTCTTCCCGATCTACGAGGATTGCGAGTCGGCCGCAGCCTAATAGTGTACTATTCATAGTATTACTACTACGGTACTGCTGAGCATGATGAGTATTGCATGTGGCATATGAGTGCTTGGCTGCACTCTTCTTCTACAGTGTATTGTATGAGCCATCACCATTCAACGGTCGAAGGTGAAGTAAATGTACCATAATGGAACCTCGTATCGTGAGCTCACCGTAAACACACGCTGTTTGCATCTAACACACCTGCCGTGCATGTACCACGTGTAGAAAGACACACGATGGAATCGGCAAAGAATCTACTGCAGCGATCGTCAGTGTGGGTCCCCACATTGAATCCATTGCGTGGATCTGCCGAGGTCGTGGGCAACACCTGAGCTGAGATACCAGTATTATCTATTACAGTATTAATACCACCGGAGGCCTACAATCGCACAGCTTCTTTTGGGTCGAACAGCGACACGATCGCCGACGTGATCTTGGCTTCATCATCGAGCCCGCCCATGATCTTGGCTGCCTTGCCCCACCGGATATTCGTCTTGACTTCGGCTGCCGTTGTCGAGTCCATCGGTTCCAAGCCATCGCAGTCGTTCACGATCGAGTTGGCTCGCTCCTTGGCCCACTGCACTCTGATTGTTAGCACGGTACACATTCCAACAAGAACGTACTGCTGGAGATGATACTTACCTGCAGCCACCGCGAGTTCCGCTTCATATCTGGTGCTGATCGAGGTGCCGTGGGCTCAACAAGCAAAGGTCCCAACGGATTACCGGCTCGTCGTCGGGGATTGACCGGTGGCATCGGTTGTGGTTTGATCCGCACACTCGGAGGACTCGGTTGAGGATAATGACCAGCGCCCTCAACGACATGGAATGAGCGTGGCGATCGAGGCCCGAGCAGCGGAGACGCGTGCTCGCGCTGGTGTTTCTCTAACACCTGGTGCACCACTCTCTGCTTGTACTTTGCCCACTCGGCGTCTCGGTTGAGGTCTCGATAGACGTTGTTGACATCAATGCGCGCAGCGAACTCCTCACATTCTACACGCATGAGCTGTTCGGTGAGCGTATCCTTGAGCACTGTCTGGCGAAAATCCACTCGATCCATGCGATACAGAATCGCCGTAGGCGAAGACACTAGCACCGAGAAGGCGGCCTCAAGCTGCCCGTTAATGACTTCGTACGAGCCAAAGTAGTGATGACTGGCAGCACACCAACACATAAGTCATGGGCCATGTGAAGTAGAGTCTCCAATCTTGCTACTGCACCTGCTAATCGACCCAAGCTCGGCAAAGCAGGCCTGATTACCCGCCTGAAGCATCGGGAACCGTTTGACTATACGACATTCGCCGTGCTTCACCAAGTAGAACGAGTCTTCGAAGGAAGTGTCCTGGTTAGGTGCACATACCTTGGATGGGATGCACTCACTGCGGGGGGGCACTCACTTGCTGGGTCGCCCTCCTTGATGACGACGTCGTTGTAAGCAAAGTTGACTTTCTCTATCCGCCCGGTCAGTCGGAGAATGCTGTCAGCATCCCAGTGGGCAAACGCAGCGACGCTAGCAATGAATTTGATCTTCTCCCTGGCGGCCGCATTCGATACGCTGTAGCTAGTAGGGCACGAGGAGACTACATAGTGAAGCTAGCCATACCGGAGTTCTCGATCTGCATAGTTTTTGCGTAGATCAAGAAATGTGTCGCGGTCGATCTTCATGCACAGCGTCTTTTCGTGTGCAACCACGGACGCGGTTCGCAGCTGGTCACTGGTGAGCAGCCCGACGTCGCCGAAACACTCGAGCGCCTTCATGCACTTGACGGTGTACATCGCTCTACGCGCGACATCTGCGACGCGACACAACCGCGTTGTGAGTCAATCGCACTCGATACACTGTCATTATAAAGGCAGAGAGACCCGACCCATGACTCCACCAGGGTGCAGGAATGTCGAGTGGATGTGCGCGCGATTGATGATCTCGTCAAACTCGTCCAGCGTCTGCGCCGATATGTGCGCAAAGTCCACGACCACGTTCAGCGACCCATACATGATACAGTAGAACGCGTCGGCCGAGTCGCCAATGTGGAATAGCTCCTCGCCCTTCTCGAGCTCGACGCCCTTGACAATGCGCAGGTACTGGAGCCGATCGCGCGGGGGCAGGTCCACAAAGTACGACACGCCGTGGACTGGACACACACAGAGAGATGAGCCTTCAGTTGCAGCCGTACTCATGCTATCGTACCATAGCAATCGAGAAACTCATAGTCCGCTTTACTGCGCGCAAAGTCGGGCATCATGAGAACGCGCTGCAGACGATTGCGCACTTCGGGCGGAGGTGACTCCGCATCTTCGCTGTGGCATGACAGGAGAGAACGATCCAATCAACCGTCATCACGTGGAGCTCCAGGAGAGTACGCACGCGCTGCGATGGCTCATGCAGGAAGAGACGAGTTGCTGTGCGTGACTGCGAACGATTAAGATGGCCATTTAACACACGCCTCCAGAATAAGAACTTGACGTTGAACCACATCTTGTCAGGAATCATATTTTATCTTGATTGGTCTTTTTTTCGTGATTAGTCGTTTTCTTGAGACGAAAATGCGTGTCTTTTGCTGAAGACTAAACTAAATCCATGCATTGAAATCGCCCACGCAAATCAAGTCGAGGGTAACCTTTTTTTGGGGCCCCAAACCGGCCCCGGCCCCATGGGTTGGGCCCACCGTAGACTCGGGTTTTGACGCTTGGTCCAGCCTCTGTCGGTAATTTACCGTGGCCCCAGTATTGAGAGTCCTGTAACCAACCGTAACCGCTATAACCATTCAGGTACAGGAGTCACGACCCCTGGGGGCCCAAAAAATAATCTCCCAAGTCGAGGATGCGCGTGCTGCCGGCCGCACAGCGCTTGGGTGGGGAAACTGAGGTGCCTGCCGCAAAGAGATACTCTGCTGAGAAGTTTATCGAGCTCCACGACTACGCATCGAAAACCTCCCTTACTCGAGCAGTGTGGACCATCATTGCCACACCATTACCCGGCGTGCTGTCCTCAATCATCCCGGCCCTCATTCCTCTCAGCTCACTTCGACATGGCCCAGACTCTTCATTCTACGGACACGTCTTCGTCCTCCAAATCGCAGTGACAGCTGGCTCGACCGTCCCCGTGATTGCAATGGCCAAGATCCCGAGCGAAGTGTACTCACTGCGAGAAGCTACAGTTGTGAGCCTGTGCACCGCGCTGATTGATGTTTTGCTCATGACTCCGATCATGCGCTTCTGGCGGTTCCCTGTTCCGTTTTTCTGGGTCTTGTGCACGCCAGTATGGATCGTATCGGTCATCCTAGCGCATCTCTTCGTCTTGCGATCCAAGTGTTGGAAGCATCCCGAGCTCCTCGACGCTGTCAAGAAGTGCAATGACGCAGTTTCTTTCGAGGTGATGCAGATCGTATTGTATCCAGCCATGTCTATCCTCTTTGATCACGTTAGCGTCGGCTTTCAGATCTTGATCTCACTGTCGTTTCCGATCGTCAAGCAGCTACTCAAGATGGGCATCCAACGCTGTTCAAAGGATATGCACGACCAGCACGCAATTCTCGTGATCGCTGCTGTCGAGATCTGCGCATCCTTGTATCAATCCATGATCATGCAAAGCACCCCTTCCTACGCTGCGATGGGGATCGTCATGGGCCTGGACGTTGTACAAGGATTGGCGTCCGTCAAGTATTTCCTCGATCGGCACTCGAACGCAAACATCCCAAGGCGAAAACTCATCCCGAAGGCACTCCGCATCCTTCGCACCCGCCGACAGCAGAACCAGGGACCAGCTCCAACTACATCAAAACTCGGAGCAATCGTACCGCTGCCACCAAGCGTCTCCTCCGAGGTAGTACCGACTCCAAAGGCCGCTCCGACGAATCGACGGTTATCCCAGAAGACTGGCCTTCGAGAAAATGATGCACTCGTGCATCGAGCGCTACAATTCACCCAGACAGCCGAGACAATCGTCCTTCTCGAGTATTTCGAAGTCATCGTACCGATTCTTCACTGCATCTATCTTGTGACCGCTGCACAGTTCCAGAGCGCCAAGTACAACACTCGCATCCGCCCGTTCTATCGCGACAACCGCCAACTTCTCGGCGCTGTTGGGTCGATTCTAATGTACTCGGCCTTGCAAGGAGTCTCCTTGGTGGTGCTCCACCTCGTGATGAAGCACCGTTATGGTGTGTCCGCGACCTACCAGTTGGCGTTCACGCTAGAGCGCCACCAAGTCCCCATTCAGACGAAGATGATTGCGTGGTTGCCTCTCATTCTCAACTTCACCACGGTGCACTACGGTACGAGAGCAAGTCACGATGTCTTGGCCGCGCTGAGCTGAACAAACGATGACTTGCTGTTCTGATCTAGGGACCGACTTCTCATTCCAGTTTGATTTTGAGACGTGGGAGCAGTGGTGATCATGAAATGTACACGCAGTACGAGCTTCGCTTGAGCTGCTCACACGGATGTCAAAACGCCTCGTCACATGGCTCTCGAATTTTATGTGGGCCACATAATTTAATTAAATTGGTGGATCATTTTTGTGATGCAATTTTCAAGTGAGTGTCACTCACCAACACAACCAGCAAATTGCGGTCAAACCCCATGTAAGACGCCTTCTTTCGCGCACATGTGCCCATGTCTGGGGAGATCCACCGCCACGTTCATCGCATCCTAACACGATCTATCAACGCATGTAGCTCTGCTCGTTTTTGCCGCCACAATGGACCCAGAAACCAAGAAGAAATGCAGTGATCTGCTCGAAGCGTTCTTCAAAATGGAGGCTACCGAGCCGTTCTGGGAGCGCGTCAACTGGGAAGAGTGGGGGCTCTACGACTACCTACAGGTGGTCAAAGTGCCCATGGACATGGGCACAATTCGCCAGAAGCTGGCGAAGGGCGAGTACAAGAAAGCCGTCGAGTTTGCACGTGACATGCGTCTCGTGTGGGACAACTGCAAGACCTACAACCAGGACGGCTCGGATTTGTACCAGATCGCCGACGATTTGTCCAAGAAGTTTGAAGACAAGCTGAAGGCGATGAAGCTCGACGTCGGCCCGCGCCCGGACCGTAGCATCCCGTACGTTGTGCTTTGGTTCTATTGGATTGCCCATGACAGCTGACACGACAGACATGTATATGGAAGATCGGCGAGCACGGAGGAGAAGATCGCGTTCAGCCAAAACATTTACAAGCTCTCCGCGAATGACCTCGGCACTGTGGTGGAACTCCTGGAAGACCAGTGCCCCAAGGCCATCGACAAGGTACGGAAAGCCAGCACCATACCAATGTATGCACTGATATACGATCAACTCATATGTTGTTGGTGTGATGATGACAGAGCTCGCCAGATGAGTTGGAGATCGTGATCGACTCGATCGACCCAAAGACTTTCCGGGATCTCGAGCAGTTGATGATCGAGAAGATTCCAGAGGGAGCACGCGAGCCGGTGGTGACACCGCGGTCGTCCGCCAAGAAGTCAAAGCGGTCGTCGTCGTCTGGATCCTCCAGCAAGAAGAGCAAAACCAGCAACGACTAAGCGCCCTCAGACAAAAAAGTTTAAGCCCCGTATGTCAAGGTCGTGGGCCTCAATGTCGTTGAATCGAGCAGGGTATGTATTTAACACGCGACGCCAACCTGTCTCGTCACTTCTTTTTCCGATTCAAAGTACTCGCCAGCTTCGCCTGCCGCTGAAACATCTCCTCAAAGGACTGCTTCTTCGTGGGCTGGCTGCCTACACTGGGTGTAGGTGCTGCATTCCCCAGGCGAGACAGATCCAGTTTCGGGACGATCGGTGGTGAGCTGGGCGTGCTCTCCGATCCGAAGTTGTGCATACTCCACGGGTTGGAAGCAGCAGAGTCTGCACCACGGAGATCGTTCTCAGTCGCTCCCTGACCTGTTGCAAGCGATCCAGCGGTGCGGCGCGTTGACTGCCATTCTGGTGGAACACTGCGCTGTGCCCTTGGCTTGCTACTTTCCACAATGGGAAACTGAGTGACCTTGGCCCTTGCCATTCCTGTCGGTCGTTTTTCTCGCCTACTAGTGCCACCTCCAGTGGTGTCCATAGACGCTTTCATCTCGAGTAGTTCATCTTTGTGGAGCTCCATCAGTTCGCGGAGCGAGAGCTGGCCATCGCCTGCCGCCTCCGTCCACTTCTTTCCATGTAGCTTCTTCCCTGCTCGCATGAGCTCCTTCCAATCCTACAGGACAACCAGTCATGAGTAACGATTCGGTGATACACTCTGTCAATTGCCTCGCACCTGATCGTGTTGGCGAGCGGTCTCCACTCGCGCCGTCACCATCTCTTCGAGTTCACTGTGCAGGTGGAGTTGGTGCTGGCGAATGGCTAGTTGGGACTGCAGCTTCGCGACAAAGCGAGATAAATCGTCTTTGCGCCGCTGGATCTGGCCCAAGACTCCATTAGACTGGAGCTCAAGTGCTGGGTGGTACTCTGTCCACAACATTCTCTAGGTATTAGGACTGAAGTAGCGTGTTGCGTTGCCATCAGACAACAATGCTCACGCTTGAGCCTTGCGCGGCGTCGCAGATGCCGCTGGAAGATCGCGAGGATCGCCACGGCCACCAGCAAGCCTCCAATGATCAGGAGCGGCGTCTCTGCGTTCGCGCGTGCTGCATTGTGGCGGAACGAACCCATGTTGTACTGCTGACACGTGTAGCCATTTCTCAGCGGATCATGAAAAGCTATTTTCAATTCCCGCTTTTTCGGAATTGGATTCCTAAATTTGCGATTAGTCGGGTGTGAACGTGAGGGACCCGTCCTTCTTCTTCTTGCCGCATAGACAGCCAAACAACTTGACACACGGAAGATCGTAGAAATACTTGTCCTCTGGGTCGCTCAGCGTCGCGTAGGCCTCTTTGAGTTTCTCATACTTCATCGGCTCCGTTTCGTTATTGAAGCGCTTGACCAGTCGATTGTAGGCCGCGTCGATCTCGTCTTTCGTCGCGGTCTTGACGAGCCCTAGCTTCGCGTACAGGTCTTTGCCTCGCCACATGCGCTCTTCATACAGCTCGAGTTGGGTTCGCAGTGCCTCCAGGATGCGAGCTTCACAACCCGGCCAGTCGGACATGTGCGTGGAGCAAAATTGCTTGCTCAGGATCTCAACGTAATGGACACACTTGCGCCCACCGTACGGGCGAGACTCGCAGATCCAATCAGATTCCTGCTGCACATACTGCAAGGTGTGCTGGATCCCGTAGTACGTAGCCTGCATGCTGAACAGGATCCTGCGAGGGTGGTCCCGGGTGCACGTGACCCGAGTACTGTTGCACACGACTTCTCGGAGCGTCGTGTTGAGCGGCGCCGTCTGGAACAGGTCATGCTTCTCCATGAACGCGTACACCATATCCACGGGGTCCTGGCCTTCCAGAATCTCCACGTCGCCTAGTTTCTTGTCCGCCGACTCCCACACAGGGATACTGAGCAGCATCGGCTCGGCACGAGTACAGTTGGGCCGTCGCCGCGGCTCGTTGCACACTTCGATCAAGAATTTCTTCCGCTCTTGTAGAGTCAGGTTGCGCAGGAATCCGTAGTCGTAGATGAGATCGGTCGGCTCGACGCCGTCCATAAAGTCGAGTCGCTCGCGAGTGCCGTCCGGCAGTGTGTACACTCCTTGGTAGATGAGCCCTTGCTGTCGGGTACACTCCAGTCCTGAGCTCGTGCAGATCGCTTGCAGAAGATTTGCCTTCTCTTCTTTGCCGAGCCCATACTTGTTCCCGAAGCGCGCGATAGCGTCTGCCGGATCATCGTGCCGTAACACTTCTAGTATACCAAGACGACTGCCATTATTTGCACTCACAGGTACAGCAAACACGACAGGAGAGAATCGCTCACACTTGATTGGAAGCGCCTTCGGGTCTGGCGGGTTCTCCTTCGATATCCCGCACAGCACTTCGACCAAGTTGTCTGCTGCAGCATCCGAGAGCCCGTGCTGCTCGGCAAATAGGTACGCGGCGTCCGCTGGCTCTTGACCTTCAAATACACGAATCACTCCTAGCGTACCCCCGGTGCCGTCGCTGATAGGCACCTCTCGAAGCAACGCCTGCCCACGCGTACACAGAATCCCCTGGCGACCACATAGCTGTTGTAAAAGCGCATACTTGAGCGATGCGCTGAGCTCGTTCTCCCACGCGAACCTGTACACAGCGTCCGCAAGTTCTTGATCTTCTTGGATGCGTAGCATGCCGTGGTTTGTACTGTTCTCACCGATGATAGGTGCCTCGAATACATACGGCGCCATGCGTTCACACTGGACATACTTGTCATTGCAGACGACGCGAGCAAGTTCCCGACGGAAGTCCTTGTCCAGTCCATAGTGGAGCCCAAATCGGTACACAACATCAGCAGGCTCCATATCTTGTGGCACAGCTAGCAGGCCGAGTTGTCGACCATCAGGACCGGCGATGGATCTGGAGAAGACGTGTGGAGTGCTTCGCTCACACGCGACTCGAGAACACACGAGATCCGTCAGCTGTCCGGCAACGTGAAGCGATAACTTGTAGTCGATGACAAAGCGGTAGATCTGGTCAACCGGCTCGTTGTCGTCGTAGACCTCCAACACTCCAATCGGGTTGTCGTCGTCAACACGGATGGTCTGCTTGAACACTAGCGACTTGAACCGCGTACAGCGAACCTGCGGCTGTTCACACACTGCATCTAGGATCCTTACTCGCTGATCGCGAGCTAGTCCATGGCGAGCGGCAAACATTGCGAGTGCATCCACGGGTTCGTCTCCTTCCAGTATCTCGAAGTGCCCTAGGGTCTGCCCACTGACGTCTGCAATTCGAGTTGAGAATACCAGTGGGCGATCGCGGGAGCATCGGACTCGCGGCTGCCCACAGACTTGCTCCAGAATGCTCTGTCGCCACGCTCGACTCGCACTGTACTTGTCGCGCACTTGCTCTAAGACGTCGACTGGTTCATCCTCGGCAAACAACACCAAACGATGGGCGCCAGGACCCTGGGAAGATGGGACGTCCACCGTCCCTTGGAAGAGAATCTGTGCGCGGACAGTGGTCAAATGAAGGAGTAGGAGAAGCGCGAGCGCAGCGAGTACGAGTTGGCGCATTTGTGTGTGTGCGACCACTGGTGTTCTTAGATGCCAGTCACACATGACGACTCTTCAAGGCACACAGGATCTCTTCGGAAAAACACGAATCCGTTTCTATTGGTCAAAACACGTGGCTATTATCGATATTTTGACCAATAGAAAGTAGGGTGGCGATGATGTGCATCGCCTCCCAAAGTCCGAGGGAGTCAACATCTCACACACCCTTGAACATGGCCTCGCGCCCTCTTCCACCAGGCCGTCGCGGCCGCGGAAGCCGCACGGAATCGGCGCTGCACCTACCAGAAGTCAAGCTGATGGAAGGTGATGGATTCGGTGCACCATCCAGCACTAGGATCATCGGCCAGCTCTTGGAATCCGAGTCGCAGGGACGCGCCAACACTGAACCCGAACACGAGTCGATCGCCAAGCATGCTGAGGTTGAACCCACGCCTGTTCGATCGGTGAAGGCGTTTGCTGCCTCACTTGAATCGACGACCGAGTTCGCTTGTGTGAAGCAGCAAAGCAAGTCTCCTGCTCCACCTGTGGCTGCGGGCGTAGTGGAGCAACCTCGATTGGTTGATCCGAAGCTTACAACGACGGCGGCCGCCCCACTTGTGGTCACCACTCCAGTCG
>JAADXF010000922.1:0-10308 GCA_023337575.1 Pythium chondricola | reverse complement strand
CTGGCAGCTGCATGCAATCACTGGCCGGTGGAGCAGTAATAGTGGGCTGAATGGATCCTACTCTTGTAGTAGGTTGTCCGAACACCAGTCTTCGGCTGAGCAGCGGACAACACAAGTAGTCGCATCGCGAGGAGCCCGTAGATCGTCGCGAGCGTGAAGTATGTGATCGCGATCAGGCGGCTGTTGTCATCCAGGAAATTGTACGCGTCCGAGTAGAGGTAGTAGATAAGAGCGATCCACAAACACGAGTTGGGGCGGTCACGAGCGAAGTAAACCAACTCAGTTTTCTCGATCAAATAGGCACTGGTAGCTTGAAGTGAGAAGAGCAGTAGCCACAGCGTTGAATGCACTCTGGGACTCACGATCATGGCGATATCTGATACCCCGCGTATCCGTTGAGGCTGACGATTGCTGCATTGTCGTTCCCCGCCACGTCGAGATGGGTTACGAGCCGTCAAGATCATGACCGACTTTCACCTTCGCATCGGATCACGCAGCTATTCTAAGGTTTACTATAATGCGTCGGTTCATGCGAGCATTCTCGTAATTTTATGAATTATCGATCGAAGTTTGTAAATATGTTGCCCCAACAAAATCGAACGTGAGAGTTATGGAAGCGTTTTTTACAATTTTTGAGCAGTCTGACAGAACAAAACGTTCTTTTCAGTTTTATTTCTTTTTTGCGTTTTTTGTTATATTACCATTTCATGCGGCAAGACCTCATCCATCTTCTTGACGGTGGTCTTCCTCTGGAATTGGGGCACTAATTATCATTTCTGAAGATAAATGCCTGTTTAAGTTTTATAAGCCTTTAGGAGTGTTTATCTAATCGCTTCAAACAAAATCTGTGCAAAAAGTCGTTTATAAACCGTAATAAAACGCCTTGTTTGAAACGCTGAAACAAACGCCCGAATCTATACAAATGAGCAGCTCTCCCTGAGAGTTGCTCATTTGACAAGCAGCGAAAAACAGCAATGGGAGAGCAGGATAAGGTCAACGGCGGTGCACTGCGCGGCGCACAGCGACGTGATGTGTACCTCACGGGCTTCGGCAAGTTCGGGAACATCATCGAGAACCCGACCACCTACGTCGTGCAGGAGATCGCGAACGACCCGAATGTCACCGAGGCGCTGGTGTTGGAAGTGTCGGCAGAGGGTAAGGCATCTTGGCGGTAACGTTAGCACAGGCTGAAAGCTGACCGCGGCGACACCTGCCAGGATCCTTGGAGATGCTTAAGCCACTTCGTGCAAAGGCCGAGGTGAGATGCACTGTCTTTCGCGTTCATTATCCCTTCTGATTCGCCGTCGGCATCTTTAGGAACGTGGCCGACCGTGTGTGTTCCTGCACCTCGGCGTCGCGGCTGGCGCGGATGCCTTCCGCCTGGAGAAGTTCGGATACAACTTGGCGAACTTCAGCATCCCGGATGAGCGTGGCTGGGTCGCCGAGAATGCCATCATCGCGGAAAACGAAGGCGACTTGGAGACGTCTCTGCCGCTGGACGACATCCTCGCCAAGGTTCTCGAAGTGAACAAGCTAGCTGGCATCTCAACTGATCCCGGCAGATACATCTGCAACTACGTCTACTTTGACTCTCTTCGTTGGGTCAAGACGCAGCTCGCAACCGAGTCGGGTGTGGAGGTGAGGCTCGATGACACTATTCCTTCCCGCTTTCATTCGCTGACGTTCTCCGTGTTCCTTACAGCACTACGCGCTATTCCTCCACGTGCCACAGTTTGATGTGGTTCCATTCGAGGACCAAGTCGTGTTCGCTCGCAAGCTCATTGCTCATCTGGCCGAGTTGTGATGTGTTGGCCCGACTTCACCAAGACAGACAGCCAATTATTCGAATAATGTCCGAATTTTAATTGGGCAATTTCGATTAAAAAAGGAAACTTTTCACTGGTCCATCCAAATACCGTGTGTAAATAACCAAATAGGTTCGTATCGACTTAACCGGGACGCTGCAAGTCAAGTTGCGACTTGGAGGGCCTTTCGAAGGGTGGCTGGTTGAGTGGAGACGACAGACCCGGAGTCGGACGCAACACGATTGACCAAGTAGCGGGGCAAGCAGCAATGAGCGCCAAGGCCGCTGCGCAGACCAAGGCGACCAAGCCAGGTGCGAACGGCACTCGCGCTTGCATGCGCGCGCGGTACTTGGTTCATTTCTAACACGCTATTGCCATTATAGCCGGCGAGGAACTCAAGGACGCGATCAAGCGCCAAGTCGAGTTCTACTTTTCGCGTGCCAACCTCGCGAACGATGCGTTCCTCGTGTCGCAGATGAACTCGCAGATGTACGTTCGACCGCGTAGATCTGAACAGCGCTTCGCGATGGCTGCTGCTACTGCTGCATGAAGACGGAGCTTGCCACCTCAGCTGCTCGCGTCGGTTCGTGCACTGGCTGCGCTGGCCTCGCTGGTGCACTGTTGCTATCTACGTGCTGGTACTGAACTGTTGCTGTATGACTGTGTGTTCTAGGTACGTGCCGATTGAGACGATCATCGGGTTCCAAAAGATCAAGCAGCTGACTGACAGCGTGGAGCTGCTCGTCGAGTCCATCCTCGACTCCACGGTACGACTGACTTCCTGATCACCCGACGCCGTGTATTCACAGCGTCAGTCGTCAGCCACTGCTGTTGAAATGCGATCGCCTCTGCGCTGCGAGTCGCTGCTGCGTTGTATCAAGTCGGGTCACAGTCATAATCAATGGATGGGATGGAGGAGCTCATGCTTCAAGAGCGACTCGCCGTCCCGACTGGATACTATCGCAGCAGACGACTGTGCATAGTGCGATGCGATTGTGGCATGCAGCGATGGCGACGGTGATGGCAGGCGAAGGCCACCAAAGACCCAAGGAATTGACGCTGTGGGTCTTTCATCTGTGTAGGTTGTCGTGCTCAACGAGACGAAGGACGCCATCAAGCCCAACGTCAAGTCGGAGCGCAACACGATCATCCTGCGCGAGATCCCATCGGCCACCAAGCCAGAGGACGTGCAGGCCATCTTCGACGGCTGCGGCGAGGTCCTGAGCGTGCGCAGCGACGTGGGAGATACGTGGTTCGTCACGCTCGCGTCCGAGGACGAAGCGGTCAAGACGCTGCTCGCGCTGCGCAACAAGACCTTCAACGACGCACCGATCAAGGCGCGCCTCAAGTCGGAGAACGTGCTCAAGTCGTTCTACCCGGCCACGTCCAGCCATGAGCCAGCTGCCGCCGCCACCACCGCGGCCGGCGCGTACGCGCGTGGCTACTACGCCACGGGCACGGTGGGCTACTATGACATGCCCAACAACTACGGTGTGCAGTACGCCTCGGCCCCACGTGGCCAGTACAACGGCAGTGCACCGCGACAAGGAGGAAGCGGTCGTGGCAGCAGCCAGCAGCCAGGCCAGCGTGGCGGCCGTGGCAACGTCAACACACAGCAGCCCAAGGAAGGCCGCAGTAAGAGCGGCAGCTTTGACCAGCAGCAGCAGCGACCGGCCAGCCGCAAGGCCAAGGACAAGAAGGCCAAGGCCGCCTCCGCTGCGTCGCAGAACGCCGCGCCAGCCAAGAAGGCGGCTGCCCCCGCCGCCGAGCGCCAGCCAGTGCTCAACTCGGCCAATTTCCCACCGCTCCCCTTGCCAGAGAAGGTGGTCGAGGAGATCAAATTCAAGTACGCGCACGAAGACATTCTCGAGATCGTCAAGCACATGGATGAGAACGACTGCAAGCTGCCCGAAGATAAGATGGACTTCGAGGCCCACGCCGTCGCCCTCACGCCGGTCGCGCACCCCGACCTGCTGCGCAACCAGCGAACATACAGTATCGAGCAGGCCCGGGATGCGATGCGACAGGGCCGTCCGATCCGCAGTGACTCGATCGGCTCGATCGACTACGAGAGCATGATGTACGGCGAGGACTACACCAAGGAGGCCCGCGAGTTGCGGAAACAGGCGGCCGAGAGCGGCGAGAAGAAGCCCGAGGCACCTGCCGCGGCGGCGGCGGCGACGCCCGCGGCCCCTACTGCTGCTGCTGGTGCTGCTGCCGCCGCCGCTGCGCCAAAGGTGCTTGGCTACGCCGCGGCGGTGATCCTGGGTACCCCAGCGCCACAGCCGCCACTCGAGACCAAGAAGAAGCCTGTGGCGGCGGCTGCGAACGCGGCGCCTGCTGCCCCTGCCAAGGCCAAGGGCGCGAAGCCAGCCAAGGATGAAGCCAAGAAGAGCACGAAGAAGGGTCCTAAGACGGAAGCCAAGGCGGCGGTCGTGGATGAAGTGCCCAAGGCTGGTGCCTGGGGTGGCCGCGCGTTCTCGGAGGTGGTCAAGGCGGAGCCAGTGAACCCACCACCAGCGCCTGTCAAGGCTGCGGCGCCGGTGGCTTCTGTGGCCGCCGTTGCCGCTGCGCCAGCCAATGGCAAGAAGATCGCGTCGACGCCGTCGGGCGAGTGGGTCAAGGACAAGACCTTCAAGGACCGACGACCGACGGAGCAACAGTAAGGCTGTTTGATAGAGGGTGGACGGTGGAGGAGAAGATGAAGAGGACGGGGAAAAAAGAGGAGGGGAGGAAGAACGATGAAGACGAAGAGAAGAGAAGACCAGGCGGGTTTTATATTTCCATTTTGTGTGCGCGGTGGAGGCTTCTCCTTCTCAAGCCCTTGGACATACAGTTGATAGCGATAGCGATCGCCGAGAAGAGGAGAAACGAAAACTTTAAAAAAAAACAACAAACAAAAAAAGAAAACACAACAACGGAATGCGTTCCGAGTGTCTACACCAGCGTCTCATTGGAGACGCCAATGTCGCTGCCCGAGGACGTGAGGTTGGTGTTGAGGTAGACAAGCGCGGCCTTGCTGGCTTGGTCCTCGCTCATGTACTTGCTGTTCATCTGGTGGATTTTGTCAAACATTTCGCGACGGCTCTTGGACAGGCCCGCGGACGCGGGGAAGCACAGGTTGCGTAGTGCCACCGACTGCAAGTGAGGTACCGAGCCACCGATGAAACCTTTCCACCAGTGGATCGGACTGCACTTCTGTGCCGACTCCCACACCGCATCATCAGCAAACATACCGACACGACCAGTGTACCGGGAGAGCTCGGCGAGGATGTGGGCATCAGCCGGTGGGTCAGCCGAGTGCTTGAGGTACGCGAGCATCTCGCTGCTGACTTCGGTGACAAGCCCGGCGTCCGGGAAGCGTGGGTCCAAGATGTACGCCGTGTACATGGCTGGGTGGCGGATGGCCTGCCAGTGCTCCGACATGATCTGCTGCACCTTGGCGGCGAGGTCGCCGTACTTTTGCAGGTGCTCCCAGAGCTGTGTGAAGCGGTGGTAAAATGTCGAGAGCAGCGGGTAGTCCGAGTCGAACGTCTTCATCATCTCCATGAACGGTTCGAGCAGCGCCGTGTAGGTCGTGAGCTCTTCCCAGAACGACAGTGTGATCATCTGTTCCTTGGCGTGCGGGTCCAGTCCATTGAGTGGTCCATTCTCGGCCAGCAGCACGTCGAAGGAGTGGTGGTTGCGCTCGACACCGAACAAACAGTCCAGCAGCGCGACGGGCGACGCATCTGCTGGCTCGCTCAGTGGGTAGGACGCCTCCAGTGCTTGCATGGGCTCGGACACGCGTGCAAACGCGGCGCGTGCAATGTGGTTCTGTGAGAAATACGTGGCGATCGTCTTGCACACGGCCAGTGTAGTGGCGAGCGGCGGGATCGCGAGGATGTCGGCCATCATCGCGTTCATCGCGTGCGCGCAGCTGGGCAGGAACGTGATGTTGGGGTACTTGTTTTCCAGCACGAGCGCGGCCTGTTTCATGTCGTCGTGGCGCAAATCCATGACGATCACCGACACTTTGCCCGAGCCCAGTTGGAGCATGACCTGCTCGATTTTCTGGATCACAACGTCCGGGGTGTGCGGCGCTTCGCCCGTGTTTTCAAACGCAAACACGCCCGGGTTCGGTGTGTTGATGACAAAGCTCAGGATCGATTTCTTCATGGAATCGGCCCAGGACTCGACACCCAAACACACCGCCGACGCATCCAACACCTCGGCGCGCAGCTTGAGCTGCACCTCCGAGTACTCGAGGTCCAGCGCCGACGTCGCGAGCGTGAACGCCGTGGGCACGTCGTAGCCCGGGTTCATGCGCTTGAGCATCTTGACAAACGACGGGGTTTCGACAGTGTTGACGGGCAACCCGCCACCGAGAATCGCCTTGACCACGTAGCTGTCTAGATCCGCCTTGTCGTCGAGTACAGACGTCGGCGTCGGCGTCAACCGCCCGCGGCGCGGCTTCTTGAGGCTGTGGTGCGGCGACGACGCCGACATGCCCAGGTTGACACTAGGTACGCCCATTGTGGCGGACGGGGCCGGCACCATCGCGGCGAGGTCCATCTTGCGGTTCAAGTCGGCGTCCAGCATCTCGGTTTTCACGTTGATGGGGCACTCGGGGCACTTGCGCGCGAGGTGCGAGCGCATGCGCATCACGAGCCCGCACATATTGTGCTGGCAGTACTTGCAGATGGCGCGCTTGTTGGGCCCATCGCGGCGGAAATGCGACCAGAGCAAACTTGCGGGGCGCGGCATCTTCAACGTCAGGGTAGTTTTATGCTGTTGGTGTTGGCGTTTTGTTCTTTTCGTTGGTGTTGTTATCGCGCGGTGTGTAGGAAAGGAAGGGGGGAGGAGTTTTATTCGTCCTGGGACCACACAGATCTACTGTAAATGTTAGCAAAACCTCGATGAGGTTTTATTCACCGATTTGAATGAATGAATCCAACACGAGGGATCGATTTTTTGAAAGATCGATTGATTGGAATGAAACAGCAGTGCAGTTACAGCACAAATCTGAAAATTGCATTTAGAAATTTCACGAATCACAAGGATATGCAAGAAATGGCAGAGCTCATTTGGGGCACCGTCTCACTGGTACGCAGGGGGCGACGGCGTGGACTCCGTGCAGGGGAAGTACTTCTCCATGGTCTCCTTCCACTTGGGGAGACGAATGGGCTCGCGCGAGGACGAGTTGGACTTGAGTTCGTCCACGATGCGCTTGCATGGCGGCGGCTCGGTGACCTTGAACGCGATCTTGAACTGTTCGCTGTAGTCCTGCACACCGCCGCGGCACGAGTCGTAGAACATGCAGACCATCTTCTCCAGTTGCTCGACCACCTTCTTCTCTGGGAGCTTGTGGTGTTGTACCTGGCGGATCTGGTTCATCGGACCGCCGTTCAATTGATCACGCACTTCGTCCACCCAATCGAGCACCTTGCCAGCATCCACGTCACCGTTCTCTGTGGTGTCGTACGACAGACCGACCGAGTCACCAGGGAGCACAGGGACTTCTTCATCTTGTTGTTGCTGCTCCTCGTGGCCGAGATCACTGACGCAACCGACGGGACGCGTCTTCTTCGAGATGGGATCGTTCTCTTCCAGCCGTCGCACCGTGCCAGTCGCAGCATCGCATCGAGAAGCCATATGGCCAACGAGACCACCGACCCGGTACGCGTACCGGTTCGTGCCTAGCTGCGTGATGTCCGAGAGCTGGTAGTATCGGTTGGGAATCGACTGGAAGAATGGGAGCAGCACTTGGCCAGCCTGGCTCACTTGCGTAGGGTTCACACCACGCTCGCCACTGCGCATCGTGACTGTGGAGGTGGAGGTGAAGAACCCAGCGTCTTCACGGTGTGGGCACGACACAAACGCGAACTGGTTGTTCATCTTCTGCGCGTCGGTGAGTCGCCCGAGACCGACGCGGCAGTTGAGGTAGATGGTCAGCAGCAAATCGACATACGCCTGCTCGCAACAAAACAAGACGAGATGAGATTTCGAGCCACATTCGACCCAGCTTGATGCAGAGTCAATCAATCGTACATGGTGCGACCAGAACAATGGGTCCGCCGGTGACTGGAACGTGCCCATGGTAGCCCCCAGTTCAGCGTGGATCGCATCTGCAGCGGCATCAGTAGTTAGAATCGCGCGGTTGAGCTATCACAATCCACCAGCAAAGTCACGTACTGTGCATGCCTTCTTCAATACTCTTGCCCGTTGCGACGAATTCTCCCGACGTGAACAACTGGCGGTACACGGATGCAAAGTTGGTCGCCGACGGGAAGCGACGGTTCTGCAGGTTGCTGCGTGGCAGGCAGCGAGCGCACGCCGTGCCGTTCCTACTGGAGCTCTCGCAGAAGTTGCCCAGCGGCGCAGCCTTCACACACCGATCTCCAGTGACCCACGCCCCGTTGATCGACAACCCTCTCACAACACCGGACGAGGAGCCACCGAGATCACGGATGATGAGCGAGCACGCCTCCAGATTCGGGCAGCTGCCAGCCAAGGCGCGCGCGTTGCCCTGCATTTCGTCCCAGTATGGGATCGTGACACACTGGAACTCAGGGCCGAGGCTGCGCAGCATGTTCTCGAACCCGATGAGAAAGTAGCGGTGCCAGTACGTGAACATGCACACGCGGTGCGCCTCCATCTCGGACATCTTCTCCATGTGCATCTCAACGAACTTGATGTACAGGCCTCTGTCCATTGCCAGTTGAAGAGCACGACGGTAGACTTGGCGCTCCGTGAGCGTGAGCGAATCGTAGTTCTTGCGGACACGAGAGGTCGCACACGCCGCGTCAACGTGGACGCCTGGGAACCACGACACCAGCCCACATAGAATCACGACCAAGTACCCGAGCAAACTGACGCGCAGCATGACGATCTCTTGTGAAGATATTGGACTTGCGCTCTCCACCGCAAGTTACTGACTGGTTCGTAGACTGGTTGCCCAACCGCAAACCAAGCACGCAGCCTCGAAAAGGAGACATGATGAAGCCGTAGCGAGGCGTGGAAGTGTAGCGCGCGGCGGTGTCACACCCGGCACGATCCCGTGAGCAGGCGATTCCACTCTCTATGACACGTACTCGTGAAATGGCTTCAACGACCGTTCAGGTGTGCGTCACGAACTGGCGCGGAACGCCGAGCCGTTGCTAGGAACATGCAGCGATCACTGCTGCATCACATCTCGATTCGAATCCGATACCACAAATAGACGCAGCATACTTTGGCGGTCTTGGGATTTGACCCAGCGCTCGCAGATCATCGCTGGCGAACGAGAGTTAGACCGTCCCAGACCGGTAGGAGCAGGCAGACAGTGCGTTCGTCTTTGCTGATATAGTCGTTGAACTCAGCCAGGCCGTGTGCGATGCGCTCCTTCTTGTGGGCTTCTCCGTTCGCAGACGCAAGCACTCGGCCTCGAAAGAGCGTGTTGTCGAAGACCAGGAGGCCGTTGCTGCGGAGTAGCCGTTTCTCGAGGATCGCGTTGTAGTAATTGAGATACTGACGCTTGTTGGCATCCACGAAGATCAAGTCGAACGCATTCCCCGTAGCAGCGCACTGCTCGAGGTAATGCATACCGTCGCTCACGACGGTGTGGATCCGTTTCGCACTGGAGCTCCGATCAAAAAAGGATCGCGCAAAGGCACTCGTCTCAGTGTTGATGTCGCATGTTGTGACACAACCTTGCGCCGACACTAGGCCGCTAGCCAGACACAGCGCCGAGTACCCTGTAAAGCACCCAACCTCCAACACATCCTTGGCACCGGTGAGTTGAACAAGGAAGCGCAACGCTTTCCCGTGTGGTTCGTCGATCAGCTGCTCGGACTTTGGCCAGTGTGCCTCAGTCGCGCGTCGTAATTCGCGCAGTAGCTCGTGATCAGGCAGAGGCGAGCTGCTCGACTGAGCGTAGGCATTCAGATCAAGCAGCGGTGGTTTCTGGTCCGTGGACGACGTACAGTAAGCCCTTGTTCGCTGACGAGTGCGAGTGATGGCGTTCGGTACCATCGGAACCCACTTGTAGGCGTGTCGCTTGCGATATCCCTTGCGTGCCTCAACCGAATCCATACTGTTCAGGATGATTGCTTGCTCCTTGCACGCTGGACTGCACGCACCATAGCTTTCCACTCGACAGGAAGCGCATTGGAGAATCAATCCACCGCACATGCCATTGCTGCAGTTCGTGTGTACGTTGCATGGCACGCCGCACTGGAAGCACTTGCCCAGCACATCGGCCGTCACGTCCTCGGCGCTGAGTCTTCTTCCTTGATCATCAACGCCCACGACACAGCGCTGGTCGAATACAAAGTTCTTGCCCTTGAACAGCGACTGCTCCTCCGGGTGCGCTTTCAGAAACTGCTGGTACTTGACGATCCCACCCTGCAGCTTGTGGATGGCATCGATGCCCTTGTGCTGCTTGAGGTACGCGCCCACCTTCTCGCAGCGGATGCCGCCCGTGCAGTACATCATGACCTCGTGCGGCGGCTGGCCATCGTGCGCTGCCTTGTGATGCTCCAGG
>JAADXF010000921.1:0-10321 GCA_023337575.1 Pythium chondricola | reverse complement strand
GATGGAGACCAAGAACGTGGTGCAGTACTGGGACTTGGTGGAGAAGTCGACGTGATGAAAGAGATACCAGAGTCTGTAGTGTGATGCAGCTACGGTTTCCAGCTCGAAGTTGGTCTGCGATAAGTTAACAACTCAGTGGGCCAGGTTCAGGCGCTGCAGTTGGGAATGGAAGGCACACGCAACAACCTTGACCTTGACAGCTGCTAACACTGTATCACTCACATTTTCTTTCCTCCTGAATCACCAACTCCTACGCAGTGAGGACTCGGTGGACTTGCTGACACTCACTGGTCTACTGTGCACTGTAGATGTTGTGGATATTTTTGGACAAATCGACACTGGAGCAGGCGCCGGACCATTGCCTCTCCATCTGTCTACACACCCACATGTGAGCTATGACCAAATGGACTCGTTAACCCAGGAGCTCTCGAGTTTCCAAGGCAGCTGCAGCGAGAATAAGGTGAGCGGGTGGCGAGGCGTGGAGCAAATGGGGCCACGGGGTGAGAACCCGAGTCTCTATGGTTCAAAAGACAGAGAGGTTCGGTTCCGACTGGGGTTGTTCTCGTTGTCAGCGTCCTCCAGAATCCCCAGCAGTTGGCCTGCTTCATTGAGGCGGCGAGAACCAGCCTATCTGCCTCGACAGCACCGACGACGTGGCAAGGATCCTCACCGCGATTCAACTCCTGTGTGAGTGAGTGAAGAGAGAGCAGTCGTGTTCTTGGTTTGGTGTCCTCAACCTTCCATCAGTCGCTTTTTTTGAGCGTGCCTCTCCAACCTCTCGCCTCCTCGTGCCCATCGTCCAGTATGTACAACAGTGCGAACGCGGCCGCGATGCAGGTGCTGGCGAACGGGGACATCGTCGACTGTGGCCGTCTCCCAATGACGGCACGCAACAGTCTGTACAAGACCGAGCTGTGCAAGCACTTTATGGACAATGGGGCGTGTCGCTATGGCAGCAAGTGCCAGTTCGCCCACGGAGAAGAGGAGCTGCGTGGCGTGCTGCGTCACCCCAAGTACAAGACGACTCGGTGCAAGGTCTTCATTAACACGGGGCGATGCATGTATGGCTCGCGTTGCCGGTTCATCCACACGCATGGTCCACTTGGCCCTGAGGAAGAGATCACAAGTGTGTCGTCGAATGCCAGCGACGCTGATGAGGCTGAAGTGTCGGCGATGTCCGCAGACTTGTTGGTGAACCCGTACGCCGACGCGAACGCGCCGATCGACCTCTCTCTGTCATTTGGAGGACTGAAGCAAGTCACGCTGACCCGCATCACCTCGATCGGCAGTGCCGAGTCCTCGCCGCCAGCGATCGACTCGCTTCTCTTCCATGACCCGTTCTCCGACCTAAAGGTAGATGGTGACCTGGACAGTGAAAGATCGACGTCCAGCCTCCTTGGGCTTCTCGACTCCCCCATGGCGTCAACCCGAGCCACCGAGGGCACGTCGCCCACCAAGTTCTCTCGTCTGTCCATCTTCCAGGCGATCTGCCGCGAAGGCGTCGAGGCGTAAGGGAGCGCCTGGCTCTAGGTCTCTGCCGCCCGAAATGTCCTCGTCCCCAGTGCGTACTTTAACCCCTGCATTTGGCCTCCCGTCCCACCCTATAAGTTATCGGTTCTCCATCGGAGCGGCAGAGCCTCGTCCAGCGCGACTATTTATCCCGAGCGTATGTCAGTGAGTTCCTCCCGACCTCATGCACCGTGAATGTAATATAATACTCTTGAAATGTCTTCGACTAATCCACAAACCACTTCAAGCTAAACATCCATAGTGACGCATGCCCTCTACGATAAAGCGTGGCATCATTGATCGAGGTCGGCGTGGTTGACGTCCGCCCTCGTCCTCGGTCCGACTCATGATGGCGTCAGACGAGCGCAACTGGATCTGACTCAAAATAATTAAATTTCTCCTTGTGGCGTGCATTTGAGTTGCAATATATACTGAAATAAGTCGTATTTTGAGAGGTGTAGGGCTCCGATCTGACCCAAGTTGGGTCATCCAACATAAAGAACAAGAGCGAACAAAGGTGGAGCCATCCGACATGCTCTGCCTCACCATCTTGGCACTAGCTCACACACAGGCTTCGCACGCAGCAACTTGATCGTTTTCCTGCCGCTGCCGCGCACAAGTCTCCACGATGATCACCGAAGTGCTCGCGCTCGCGTGGTTCAGCATGTGCGCTGCAATGGTGGGGATCCCTGCACCAGTCCGCACACACTCCATGCACTAATAATGAACCAATGCCACAGCTCTACGTCGATCCACGTTTGTGGATCATCCTCGCTTCGTCCATCGTGAGTCACCAGAATGGTCCATCGTTGTGTGAGATACCATGGAACTGATGCGACGATGGTACATCTTGCATGCAGGCGTTCACAGCGGCTCGTGTGTTCCTGGCGCCCAACGTGGCAGCGAGAGTCAAGACGTTCGCAGTACTCTCCAACAGCAACCAGCTTCTGTGGTTCAACACGTTCATTTCGATGCTGCACTCGACGATTTCGTCGCTGCTCGCCATCTATGCGATTGCGATGGATCACTCGATGGCTGGCGACTACGTCAACCGGGCGTCGTATTGGGAGTTCGTGACCACCTCCGTCTCCACAGGTGCGACTGCTTCAGCAAAAGGGATGCTATTCCTGCCACTGATCGCTGCTTGTGTTGGTAGGCTACTTTGCGTACGATCTGTGGGATTTCATGCTGAATCGGTTGTACATCAAGGCACAGGGAATCGTCGCGCACCACGTCGTCATTCTCATCTGCTACATCTCTGCGCTCACCAAGACCGTAGGCGTGCCGCTGCTCTCGCTTGCGCTTATCTGTGAACTGCACTCGGCGTTTATGCACCTGCGCAAGCTCATGTCGATGAGCGGGTACTCGTTGCAGGCACCTTCAGCCTACCGCTTGGTCTGGGCGGGGCAGTGGATCACGTTCGCTGCGGCGCGCATGCTGCCGCACATCGCTGTGACGATCTTGACGTATCAAGGCTACTCGCTCTTCACGAACAACGTACGTGTGGAGATGCGATTTTGTTTTGCCGGTCTGGCAGTATCATTGTCTGAACCCTTGGGCTCTCTGCAGTGGTATTTTGGTATGGCTTTCATCGGCATGATCTTCATCGACGCACTCAACGTACAGGTGCGTCTTGCGCGTCATTTTCAGCATCTTGGCTTTGCGCCACTCGTATTTGCTCACGACTCGTGTGCATTCGACAGTTGTTCGTCCAAGTGCGCGGTGCCTACCGCAAAGACAGCGGCGTACCACGCAAAACGGTAGACAAGAAGACCTCGTAGATGATAGCAGTGGGTTTAGAGTTTCTCAAACGAATGCATTCGATACTGCACACCATCAGTTCTTCAACTGAAGCAACGTATTAGCAGCCATCTTTGCAGCTCGTTGATGAAGAGTGTAGCCATTTGGTGCTATTTGACGTGGTCCACACTAGCGAATCATCTTCTGTGTCGTCCCACATTTGTATCTGGAGCGACCCACCCGTGTCGTTACGGACCGATGTTGAAGAACCAATTGGAAGAAGAGCTGCTCGGACACACAAGTGACGCGATCAACACAGTATGCAGAACAAGAAGCGCATGGCGCTTGCGGCGCGCGCGACTAAGAGCAATGACGACAAGGGCGGCGGCGCACGCGCCCAGCGCCATGAGTGGTTCTCACCCGAGGAGTTGGAGGCCGCGCGCACCGCGTACCTGGAAGAGCAGCAGCAGGAGCATCCCTCGCCCAAAGTGAGTTCCGTTTGTCCCAATCCCGATACGTACGTCATGACATACCACTCCCGCCATCTGCAGGTCAAATATCGATACGCGTTGGCGCTGGTCAAGAGCAAGAAGCGCGACGATAAGGTGCGCGGCGTCGCGCTGCTGGAAGGTACAACCCGGATACGTTGATGCACACAGCCCATACATATACTGATGACCCTGACGCCACATCAACAGACCTGCTGCAGGCCGAGTTCGAGGTCAAAGAGTGTCTCTACTGGATCGCGCTGACGACGTACGGGCTGGGCGACCACCGCGCGAGCCGTGCGTACTGCGAGCGGCTGCTGCGCATCGAGCCGACGCACTCGAACGCGCTGGCGCTGCACCAGTGCATCAAGGACGTCACGGCCAGCGGTGTGTGTGTGTGTATCTATCTATCTATCCATCGATCTGTTGACAGAGACTCAACCTATATGTGTGTGTGTGCACTGTAGACCAGTTGATGGGGATGGGGCTCGTGGGCGCCGTGGTGGTCGCTGGCCTCGCGCTCAAGCTGCTGCTCAAGCGGTAAAGACAGAGGCAGGTATGCATCCCCCTCATCCTCATACTGTATCTATTTGCCAATCGACCACGTCTCGTCTCGACCACATACACCACTCTTCACTCGGTCATTCTCTATGTAAACAAGGCGTCCAAACGCAGCCTTAGGCGCTGGAGAGCGCAGCGAGCGCCTGCTGCTGCTCGCCCGAGAGCGTGGCCCACGCGCCCTGCACCACGTCGGCGGGCAGCTGCGTCTGCAGCTTGGCCAGCAGTTCCTGGAGCTGTCGCTTGCCGTCCTCCGAGATGATCGCGAGGTCCTCCTCTTCGTCCTCGACCGGGCCGGTCGGCTCCTCGCCTTCGGTCGGGTCGTGCACTGCCACATACAACCACCACAGCATCCGGTCAGTGGTTCCGTCGCACTCTACACACACACACAGCAATAAACCATCAAACACCATACGTACGCAAGATGGTGGCAAAGACCTGGAGCAGCGTGGGCAGCTCGGGCACCAGAAACGCGTGACCCTGGGCGACCCACGTGATGAGCCGCGCGTGGAGGTCGCGCGCCTCGATCGCGTCCGTGCGCAGCGGCAGCCACGTGAGCCAGCGCTTCCAGCAGCTCGCCGCGTCCACCGACGTTTCGTAGGCCAGCAGGATCTTGGCGACCGCCGAGGCGGCATTGTCGCGCGCCGCGAGCGCCTCCTCCTCGCCCTCGGGGGCGGCTTCGACGACCGCGACGAGCTTGTCCAGCGCACTGGCAGCGAACGGCGCGAACGCCGCCGTGGTCTTCTCGGCACACACACCGACGCCGTAGGCCGAGGCCTGGATCACCGCCGGCGAGGCGTCCTCGAGGCCACGTACGAGGTGGTTGATAAAGAGCGGCAGCAGGTCCTGCGCGGCGGCGCCGCAGTGCTCGATCACGTCGTCCACCATGCAAATGGCCTGACCACGGAGCACGTCGACGCCCGTCGTGGACTCGAGCAGCGGCGTCACGAACGGCAGCAAGTGCTGCTGGAAGAGCGGGAAAAAGGTAGGGCCGTGGGTCTTGAGCAGCCAGCCGATGCTGTCCACCATGGACCGGAACACGGCCTCCTCGAGCTCGAGCGCCTCGCTCTGCTGCGCGGCCTCGTCCGCGTCAAAGTCTTCGTCCTGCTGGTTCTCCACGTGGACACGCACGAGCACCTCGGCGCTCTCGGCCGCCACCGTCTTGATCGCCTCGAGCGCCGCGGGCACGTGCGGCAGCGCGAGGCCGACCGCAAAGCCCTTGTCCACCGCGCTGGTCTTGGCCACCTCGAGCAGCGCTGAGAGCGCCTCGGCCAGCGCGCTGCGTACCTCGGGTTCTTCCTCGTCGGGCAGCGCCTGCAGCAGCACGGCGAGCGCACTGTCAAAGAGCTGCTGTGCGAGCGGTGGTGCCGTCGCGGCGTGACCAAAGTGGAGGCCGCCATCCACGGCGCTGGCCAGTAGCCGCGAGAGCGTGAGCGCGCTCACGATGCGGATGTCGTCAATGTACTTGAAGCCCACGAGCGGCAGCAGCACGGCCGCGGCATCCGAGACGTACGGGTAGAAGGCGCCCTCGAGGTCCAGCGCGCACTGGTAGAGCATGTTGCAGGCGTTGAGCTTGTCCTGGAGCGCGCTCGTGTTGATCTGGAGGCGCTTCTTGTCACCGGCGCGGGTCTCGAGCGTCACGGCGTCCATGCCGTCCTGGGTGTCACCCTCCTCGCCACCTTGGCCCAGCAGCAGGTCGGTGAGCACGACGTCAGGCTCGACGGCGGCCTGCTTGAGCAGCGGCGGCACAACGTAGGGCAGGTAGGGCACAAAATCGTGCTTGAGCAGGCTGCCGATGCGCACGCAGGCCTGCGCGACGTACTGGATCTCGACGCCCTCGGCCTCGTTGTTCGTATGGAGCCGCACGAGAATGTCCATGACTTGCTTGGCGTCCGCGCTGAAGCGGGCCTTGCCCACGGCCTGGCCGATGAGCGCGATCGACTCCATCGCCTTGCCACGCAGCAGGCCGTACTCGTCGCCCTGCGCGTTCACCAGCACGTCCTTGGCGAGCGGGATAAAGATGTCGTAGTACTGGTCAAAGGCCTGGCCGATGACCTTGGCCACCGAGGCCACGGCGGTGATCGCTTGCTCCTGCACCTGGCGCGGCGTCGTGCGCAGCGCGTGGAACAGCGCCTCGAGCAGCGGCGCAGCGTGCGGCGCCACGTGCTTGTGCTTGCAGTTGTTCGGGTTGCAAAAGTTGACCACGACGCTGGCCGCCAGTGCGCGGGTACGCAGTGGCACGGCGTCGCTCGCCAAGATCTGGGTCAGCGCCGGCAGCACGGCGCCGTGGAACTTGGCCTGAAAGTTCTTCGTGCGGCCCTCCACTTGGCCAAAGTCCTCGGCGAGCTGGCCCACGCAGTGGACGGCGGCGTACTGGGCACGGGCGTGGGCGTCACCCAGGAATGGCAGCACGAGCGCGGCCACGCTGTCGAGCTGCTTGGCCAGCTGCGCCTTGCAGCCTTCACCCAGCAGGCACGTGGTGTAGAGCGCGGCGCGGCGTTGCTTCCAGTCCTCGCCTGCGCGAAGGAACTGCTCGATCACGGGGATCGCAGCGGGCAGCACGGCGTTGCCACCGAGCGCCGTGGCGAGTCGGTCGATCGCAGCGGCCGCAGCGTCGCTCAGGGTCTCACCATCGTCCGCACCAGCCTCGGAAAAGGTCTGCGGGTCGTCAAACTTGGTGGCCCAGGTGTCGTCGTCCTCCACTTCGGTCTGGAGCTGGATCACGAGCGGCACGAGCTGCGCGACCGCGGGCTTGGCGTGCTTGCGCATCATGGCGCCAGCGCTCTCACAGAGCGAGAGCACGACCTCGAGCGCGAGCTCGCGGGTCTCATCTTCCAGCGCTTGCTGAGCGACGAGGAAGAGCATGGCCTCGGCCACGGCGGCCAGCGACGGCTTGAAGAACTTGGGGTGGACCTCGGCGATCTGCACGAGGGGCGAGAGCACCTCGCGCAGCGTGGCTTCGTCGCCCGTCTGGAGCAGCACCTGGAGGATCTATGCAATACATTACGTGAATTCATAGGCGCTCGTCCGATCACCACCCAAAGATACAACCTACCCGCAGCATGGGGGTGACGATGAAGCCAAACATGTCAATGTCATGCGCCTTCTCGAGCGTGACGAGGAAGGCGGCGGCGGCCTTGAGGCTGGCGATCTGGACTTCGCCGCGCGCGTCGTTGAGCGCGTTCGTGAAGAGCGTGAGGAAGCTCTCCTTGTGCGGTGCGAGCTCGCGGCCGACGCTGTCGGCCAGCGCCGCGACGAGCACGAACGCCGACTCGCGGAACGCCGCGTCGCCGTGCGCCGACAGCGCCACCACCGACGCAAAGAGCTCCGGCCACGGCTGCTCGGCCGCGCTGCCCATGGCCGCGAGCTCGGCTACTGTGTGGCACAGCTTGCGGCGCACGTGCGCGACCGGCTCGGTGCCGACCGCCACGAGCAGCTGCGCCTTGAGCTCCTGCTGCGCCGCAGCGTCCAGCAGTGCGTACACGCCGCGCTTTGGCTCGACCAGGCGGCGCAGCAGCACGCTCGCGAACGCGCGCGTCGGCTCGTCGGGCGCCGCGCGCACGAGCTGCACGAGCTGTGCGACAAGCGCTTGCGGCGACTCGCGCTGGAGCTGCTCGTACGAGGCCTCGGCGGGCTTGCGCGTCGCGTCGTCTGTGGCCGCGAGCGCCGCCACGAGTACCGCAAAGTCGGTCATTTGGATATAGGGGCGGGCAAGGAGGGACGAAGCACCGGCGGGTGGAGAGAGGAAATGACAGCGAGAGACGGCTCCCTCTGCAAGCTTTTAGCGCGCGCGTCCGCGTTTTCAGTTCCCGCCACCACCCAAGTCGAAGAGAGCGCATCACGAGGTTGGTAAGGCAATGTGTTGATCTCACGAGGGAAAACACCTGGCAATAGCGGGATAGTGTGGACCACATCCACGCTGGTGGGGCAGATGTCACAGGAGCGGGGTACTTGAAGCTGTTCAGCACAAGAATGTCGAAACACGGTTGGGCAAGTCACCGCCAATGTGCACTTTAAGGTGTAATTTGTATCAAAGTCGCTTATGAAATGCCACAGCCAGTATCCTACAAACCTTCTTCTGGTATCACACATGTCTAGACAGGACAATGCAACTCGCGAAAGGTGGCTTTGACAGATACGATGTGCCCGCCATGGCTTCTCAGCGAAAAGCTACTGCCGTCTTGCTTTCAACCATGCCAACATCGCTCATGATGCTGTTTACCGTGGCGCTCTCGATGTCAATGTCGGCGCTCCCGCCGCCGATCGTGAATGCGGAGGCAGCTGCTATAAAGCTGCCCCTCTCGCTTCGTCGGGCGCTCTCATCCCCACTGTCCGAGGCGCTCTCGCTGACCCCGTTTGTGGAACCAGGTGCGCCGCTTCTGGATGTGCGTTCACGCGCGGCAACCCGAGTGATGACTGCATCAGGTCCGACAGCTCAGGTTGCCGTCGCACATACAGTTGTGGAGAGCTCAGCGACGTCGCAGGCGGATCCAGCCCCGCTAGCAACGATTCTGTCGGCTCCATCGGCGGCTGTGCCAGCGTCCGATAATGGCGTATCAACCCTCGAGTCTTTTCCAGTGGCAACTGCCATCACTACCGGCAGTGTTGAGGCAGCCTCCGACCAAGGCCACGATTGCCACGAAGTCAGAAAGCCCGAGTCGGAGCATGAGATGGAGACAGTACCAGTATCCGTGTCAGTACTGTCGCCATCGCCGCCACTGTTCGCCCGCACTGGCTACACACGCCATGTACGGACCTATGCGGCCTCGCTATCGCTGACCAGGCAGCCGCCTAAGCAGACCCCCTCGCTTTTGATTCCAACCCCAGTGGCGCACTGCTTGCACCGCCAGCTCGTCTGCGAGCAGTTCCTGCGGGATACGCGCCAGCAACTCGAGCAAGCCGAGTCGTGGAAGATCGAAGGCCCCACTCGCAACGGTGACGTGCTAGTGTCGATGGCTCGGGATGCGAGCGAGGCGTCCTTGTCCCAGTACCAGACGAGTCGCAAGATCCAGGCGGCTCTGCTGCGCCAGCGCCGACAGGTCCAGGAGCACGTGAGGCTATGCTACGCGGCATTGGCAAGCGTGTCAATCTCCGCGACACCGTTGTGGGCGTCTCCGTGTCAAAGCGACGTGTTTGGCCCGCATCCGAATCTCGATGATACCCAAGACAACGACGTTGATAGCAGCAGTACCAGGAGTACCAGTACCAGCACTACTAGTACCAGTACCACCAGGACCACCAGTACCAGTACCACCAGTACCAACGAGAATAATACAACTCAAGATCGAGGTACAGCCAAAGACGACGACGACGAAGAAGATCAAGACGAGTCGTGTGTGTGTCCCGCCAAGCCATGGTGCAAAAAAGCGAGACGCGGCAAGCCGCTGTCCCAAACCGACGCTCTGTGGCTGATCTCTCGCACCGAGAGTTTGGAAGAGGGTGCCGTGACACTGATCCAATGGATCGACTTGGTGATCGATGTGATGACGTCCGCGAAGCAGTTCGGTTTTCACCGGTTCAACACAAACGTCGACGCTGAAGGCGACAACAACGAAGAGGAAGATCAAGAGGAAGAAGACCACGAAGCTGGCGATCGTATGTTCCAGTTCTCGCCCAGCAATCAAGTCAAGCTGCGAGTGGCTGATCAGGACCAACAAGAATGCTATCACGAACTCGACAGTGCGAGTGGCGACAAGTTCAAGTGTAACGCATCGATCAAGCCGATCGATACGACGATCTCACCATCGTTGTTGCACCCGGATACTGTTCAAAGTCGCCACCTCTCCAAGACAGAGCGCACGATCACTGTCATGCGCTGGTACCGCGCGCGTACCAAGCTGGACCAGTTGTGGGCGAATGACACCGTGTGGCGTATGGACCATATTGTGACCGCGCTCGCATCGGCAGCGTTCCCCGTGGTGATCAAGACGCTGGCGGTACATCCCGAATGGGGGGCACTGGATTCGGCGTCGATGTACGCGTATGCAACTGAGGCGCTGCAGATGTTCGAGCGTTGCGGTGGCGTG
>JAADXF010000920.1:0-10329 GCA_023337575.1 Pythium chondricola | reverse complement strand
ATGCTTGACTCGAAGAGGGTTATCACCAGACCCATCGATCACTGCGATACTTCAGCATCGTCCCACATAAGAGCACACATGAGTCGAAGTTGCCTTCATTCTCTTCCCATCCCAGAAGCACAAGTCAAAGTGCGTTTGCGCATTTGTTGAAGCCAGCCACACTCACCTCACCTTCTTTGTCTTCGCAGGTCCCACGGCGTGCAAAAGACGGGTCAGGTTTTCGACTTCACACAAGTAAGCTACCCGATTCTGCGTAGTCTTCAGGTTAGTTTTCAAAATAACGTACGGCGTACGATACCTTTCATGCTAGGGATGGATCTGATTGGTCTAAAATAGCCGAAAAAGGGTCAGCGACAGACTCGTCCGTCCTTTTTTTTGGGATTCTGATCTGACTGTAAATCCTAAAATGACCATAATGTGGTCATTATACAAGAATCGGCAACGAAAGGGTTAGCCCTTTCGTTGCCGAAAACCCTGACTGACCTTTTTCGCGAACACTTTGATCACATGGTACTGGCACAGTAGAATACGTGCCCAGGGGAAATACTTCTTGAGTAGTTTGCGCTCGCGAAAATGTTTTGTCGACAACGAATGCTCGAATCTCGGTTACCTTGGGGTTGTTTTTCACGAACGCCTCGATAGCATCCTCCATATTGTCCATCGTCTCGCGATGAAGGAGTGTGTCCTGGACATATTGCCCCTACCGAACCAAACCAAAAAGTTAGTATACCGAATCATTGCCCCATGTTGCACCACTCACCTTGCCGAACACATCGTGAATCATGAAGCTAAACAAGAGAAACTGGCTTTAATTGGTGCTGTGCGTACAGTCGACCATGACGACTTCAGGATAGGCGCTGAACCAGCGCCGCATCTTTGCTGACTGCCAGACGACCGACTGCACGAACGTCGTTTCTGGATTTTTGAAGATAGCACGACCTATATTTTCACGTTTAGTGTCAGTGCATTAGACAAACGCCGATAAAACCGACATACGAACCTGTCTCTTTGCGCAGCTTGAGCAACATCCGCAATGAGGCTGCACCACTATCGTGCCAGTTCCTCACCGTCTCGACGATATCTGCTGTCTTCGGTAGCCGATTCTCGCAGTAGTACCTAAACAGCTCGTGTGAGACGTTGTGATTGTGGCCACCCTACGCTTTCCAAGTGATTGCCCACCCGTTAGCACCACAAGCCACGCGAGCGTTGATCGATGCTGTGCACCCAGTTTCTCGGATGTGGCGTGGTGCGCGGTCTTCACCATCTTCAGATTCGTCAGATGTCGGATCCGTCTTCTTTTGCCGAGCTTTCAATCCGTGCGTGCACTTGTACGTGAGGGCATATGTATCCCATTCCGCTGGAATTGAGTCTTGGGTCGCCGTCTTCGCAATCTGCTGGTTTCTTTTGAGTACACTGGTGCTGGTCCGTTTCGTGAAGAGCTGGTATCGCTCGTCGAAGAAGAACTTCACTTCACGATGGAACCCTTCCCATGATTGAAATGTGTCCTGCAACCCGATCGCAAACTAACCGTCGTGCTGCAACGGCCCATCAGTCTATCCGAGCAGCTGCTCGTACAGGCGGGCCATTCTTGTATCTGGCTGCTCCGCCGGGACGCTTCGGTCAAGCTTTGGTCGGTCTTGCCGCGATCGTTTCTTCTTCCTCGGTGATCGTTCGGTACGATTCGCCTTCTTCGGTGTACGGTCGGTGCGCGCAATCTTGGCTTTCTTCGCTTTCTTGCGCGACGGCTTCGTCGCGCTCACGCTCACCGCTGAAGATATACTGGTGCGTCTTTTCTTTTTGGGGACGGTAACGAAGTCCGGGTCGTCGTCAGCCGATGCACCTTCGGACGATTCACTTGGCTCATGCTCCGATTCTGAACTGGGATCACCGTCATCGCTGCCTACCGAAGCACCACCTTCGCCAATGTCTTCTTTGATTTCTTCGTTGCTACCAACGACACGTGGCCGGCCGAGGTCGTCTTCTTCCTCCTGCTCCAGCTTGGTTGCCAATTGAGCGTCTTCCTCAACTTGGCGGCGCTGTGCTGAGAGAGCGTCTATGATGCCTTTGAACCGTCACCGCGTCATTCGACCACGTGGCAGCGTGATGTCGGGGGCGAATGGAGTGGAATGGACATCCCCTAGAATCGCGACGGCTGTTTGAGCCACCCTGGCTCGCTCCATCTCCTCTCCTTCGAGTTCGCTGGCTGCTACCGAAGACGAAGAAACGTGATCGTCTTGCCCTTGAACAACACCAACACCAACAGACGCCGTCACGCCCATCTCGCCAACTTCATCCACGTCATCGTTAGTGCCAACGTTTGAGATTCATGCACATCCAGGAATACATTAGGACTGACCTGTGTGTATCGCATCAGGATCCTGCTGTGTGTTGCGTGCTGGACCACGACCGCGGTCACCATCGGCAGTGTTGGACATTGAGCTGCCACCACTGCTCCCGCCGTCGCTGTCGTTATCGCTGTCGCTTCCACTCGAATACGGCACTAGCTTAGCCATGTATCTCGCCGAAGATGTTCGTGCGCGTGAGTGTGCGGCTCTGCGACCTCTGCGCTGCGAAGGAGCTACGTAAAACCAACATCGGATCAGTACCAAACGTACCGAACGAGCAACTGACTAAACATAGCGCGCACGTACCGTGTTCTTCCCTCTCTTCATAGTGACTGCAGGGGGTGCTCGACCCTAGTGGCGCTCGATGCCGTTGCCGGTCGCGCTTGGTGTCGGTTGCGCTTTCGATCGGTATTTCCGTACCAGTTCGGTACGCGAGAGCAAATGTGAATCGATCGATTCCTGTCTTCACAGAATGGTGACGGATCCAAAGGGTCCAGAGTGATTGTCAGTTCGTCCTCAGTATTTTACGATCGGGGAAACTTTCGATTGAAAGAAAAAAAAACATTCGGTGATGGATAGTGACCACCTACCGAGCCTAGCGTATCTTTACCAAACGTGTTCGGTGCACTTAGTCTGCCTCTGTTCAGGTTGACGCAGATCTGCTAGTCCATGGACTGGTGCTGGTGACAGGGGCTCGTGTGCGAGCTCTGGTTGATGCAGACACAGCTCAGCAACTCTTGGTGCTACAGTACTGGAGCAGTGGGATCTATCTGTAAGAGCAGAGCTGCTGCATCAAGAGCAGTCGTCAGCGAGCATTTGTCTGGTTGAATGCTGTCATTGGATCCTTCGTGCGCCGGGGCCAATTATATTATACGTTCAGGACAACATCTAATATAATTGTGGTTTTGGGTTATTTCGCCCACCAGACAACTTCGCCAATCATCCGCAGTGCAAGCGAAAAACAGCAACATGGTGCTGCTGCTGGTGCGTCTCCGCGCTGCGCTGCGCGATGCCCAGACGCCGCTGCAGAGTGCTGCGTTCCACACGTCGCGTGCTGCTTGCGCACGTTCTGGTGGTTACCGCGCTAGTAAGCAGGCGGTGGTGACGCGTGCGCAACCAGTGGCTCCAAAAGAACAGCCAATCCGCAAAGAACCCGAAGAGACCAAACCCGATCTCGAGCAGGAATGGCGTCGCCTGCGCGCCAAGACCTTTCCATCTCCGCGCGAGAAAGACCCATTCGAAACGAGGCTCAAGAAACTGCTGCAGGAACGCGTGCGCAAGCGCCGTCTCGGTCTGTTGCCAGACGATGACGACGAAGATGACACCAAGTTCATCGCCGAGCAGCGTGCACGCTGGCAGGACACACAGGAATTGCAGCGCGCGCGTCAAGAGAAGGAACAGAAGAAGCGTGAGTGGATCGAGAAGCAGAAGCAGTTCAAAGCGGAGCTGCAGGAGCGCCCTGTGTCCATTGACCCACGACGCATGTCTCGCCGTCCGGTCAATGCCAAGGAAAAAGTGTTTACGCGGCAAGAGTCTGCGCCTGAGAAGGTGCTCGAGCGTGAGTATCTTGAGCCGGATGAGCCCAAGAACCCGCGTGGCCTGGACATCGCAGTGATTGGGCGGCCGAACGCGGGCAAGTCGTCGATCTTGAACAGCCTGATCAACGTGACGGTACGTGCCCACGCTAGCGACAGGATGTGGGTGGCATAGATGTTGATCTCTGTATGCATACATGCTTTGGTAGGTGTCTGCCGTATCGCCCAAGTACAACACGACGCGTGACCGTGTGCTGGGTATTCTGACCGAGGGCGACGTGCAGCTGGCCTTCTTTGACACGCCGGGTCTGATCAAGCCCAAGGAAGTGCATCAGTACGTGCGTGAGCTGGCTACGACTGCGGCGGAGACGGTCGAGAGTGTGGACATGTCGATGCTCGTGGTGGATGCCGTGAAGCGCGTCGATGACGACTCGATGGAGGCGCTGGAAAAGTTTGTAACGACGTCGGCCAAAGTGTCGTCACCGATCATGCTCGTGCTGAACAAGAGTGATCTCGTGGGCGAGCGGGAAAAGTCCAGCCTGAAGCATCGTGTCCACGACATCTCGCAGATGATTGAGGAGGTCTACAAGACTCACTACGAGCCAGATGAAGATGCCGAGCTCAAGATGACCCCGACCCAGTTCATTGGCGACAATGCCTTCCACGTGTCAGCGTTGAAGGGTGCTGGAATGTCCAAGCTCAAGTCCACGCTACTGGGCCTTGCCGTGGACCGCGACTGGAGTTACCACTCGTCATTCAAGTCGGACCAGTCGGACCTGGACCTCGTCACCGAGATCATCCGCGAGAAGCTCTTCCGTCGGTTTAACAAAGAAGTCCCGTACATGATCGAGCAAGAGAACGTCGGCTGGACCAAGTTCCGGGACCAGAGCATCCGTATCGACCAGGATCTCTTCGTACGTGGCGTATTGCTCTCTAGCGCCTCCTCATGACTCATTCTCTAGCCTGTTCGTGCTGTAGGTCCCAGCTGCCCGTGTCCGCAAGATGGTCGTTGGCCACAATGGAGACACGCTTCGCTCGGTGGGTATCGCAGCTCGCGAAGAGATCGAGCGGCTGCTTGGATGCCCCGTACACCTCTACCTGAACGTGCGAGTCCGCAGCAAGACCATGTAATCCTTTCAGAATCGACACGCACCTCATGACCATAGACACTTCTATTTACGGTCTTTACCTTCCATATTTAGCGAATCACGTATTTTAAATCGTACTTAGTAGATAGTATACAGTTCCTCATGTTCGAGAAACATGGGCCAAAAGGCATCATCCGAAAATCTTGGAGCTCCCGATCCAATCGTCACCTTACAGCAACGATGGAGTACACGCACCAAGCAAACGCGCTCTTCGTCGACGAGTCGTACACGGAAGCGGTCGCCGTGTACAGCAAAGCGATCAACCACAATGCGCGTGACGCCGACGCATTTGCGAAGCGCGCCGCGGCCTTTCTCAAGTTGAACAAGCCGAGTGAAGCGCTCGCCGACGCCAGTGCAGCGGTCGAGATCGACCCCAAATGCGTCCATGCCCACCTGCGCAAAGGGTTCGTGTGCATGTGTAGTCGCTAGTGTATGAACGATGATCTCTGATCGGAGAATGTTCGTTGTGACAGCATTGCGCACTTTGAGCTGGAGCAGTTTGGCACCGCCAAGAAGGCGTTTGTCGCCGGCAAGAACGCTGTTGGCGGTGGTAATGAGTCACTGGTGAAGCGCTTTCAGACCTGGATCCGCAAGTGCGACGCCGAGCTGGACAGTGGGTGACTCGGTTTCTTTCGATGGAAGATCAAAGGTGGTCCAGGTGGCAATACCTAACGCATTGGTGATCTCTGTAGGCGACGACGAGATGGAGGAGATGCTAACAACGTCATCTGCACCTGCTGTCGCGCAACCGGCTGCTACTTCTACCACTGCTACAACTACTGCTGCCGCTGCTACTGCTCCGCCCGCAGTACCGGTGGCTCCAAAGCCAACGATCAGGTACACTGACAGTGAGGCTTCCATCGTGTCTATACAGTTCTTAACCGGTCTGCTATAATGGATGCAGGCACGAATGGTACCAGTCTAGCTCGCACGTGACGATCTCGATCTTCCAGAAGAACCTGAAGACGGACGATGTAGTGGTCGACATCGCACCGAAGAAGGTGGGTAGACTGGGGTATTATGACCAGCCAAAGCCGATACTCACCCATAGTTGTGGAGCAGCTACGTGTCCAAGTGCGAGTGCATGATGAGCTCATGGACGCGCTCTCCAAGTCACTGTTTGACGACGTGGACATCGCCGCCAGTGCGTGGAATGTCACCAACGTCAAGGTCGAGGTGCGTCTCAAGAAGGCCACCAACGGCACCCACTGGGACCAGCTGGAAGAAGCCGTGTTCAAGAAAGGTAGCAGCGTTGTCACGGGGCCAGCCGCGGTATACGAAGGCAAGAAGGCCGAGCCGGCGCGGCCATACGCCAGCACGCGCGACTGGAACCAGATCGACCGCGTCGTGGCGGAAGAACTCGAGGCCGAGAAGCCAGAGGGCGAGGAGGCGATGCAGAAGCTATTCAAAGATATTTATGCCAAGGCGGATGAAGACACGCGACGTGCCATGATCAAGTCGTTCGTAAGTGCTATTCAGCCCTGGGATCGTGGGACGTTTTGTGGTGACGTTCTTAACTTGTCCATCTCTTCTCACAGCAAACGTCAGGCGGTACGGTGCTCTCTACGAACTGGAAGGAAGTCAAGGAGAAGGACTACGAGACGGAACGCGTCGTGCCCGACGGTATGGAGTGGAAGAAGTATGGCTAAAAAGGTCAGGTCGACATGGCTTCACAAGCGGTGACCTCACCCAAATCAATACATTGTGTACCACCATGCCTTTGTTGTTTGCAACTCACCTCTACTATGTGCACACTACCTCTATTATTACATGCTGGTTGTGAAATCTAGTATCAAAGGTTCGCGATGGAGGGGAAGAATGGAGGGGATTTTTTTGGTTACGCATTTCAAAATTCAAGTAACCCAAGGAAGTAACCGCACTTACCCCGTCCGTAGCTCCTCATCATGTCGACGCCCATGCGTGCCCCGGGCAAGCGCCCGGCGCCGCGGTCGCCCGCGGGCAGCGACTTCGAGTCCACGCCGAGTGGCTCCGACTCGAGCGCCGAGCCAACGCCGCCACCTACCACCAAGAAGCGCAAGACCCAGACGCCCGTGCGAAGACCGGCGCCGTCGCCAGCGCCATCCTCGGCCGCCACCACGCCACGCACGCCCCCCGTGCTGGCGGCCAGCGCGCGGCGCGGTAGCACGGGGGGACGGAGGAGCACGGGCGGAACACCGAAGAAGCGGTACCGTCCGGGCGCGGTGGCGCTGCGCGAGATCCGTTTCTACCAGCGGTCGACCGAGCTGCTGCTCCGCAAGCTGCCGTTTGCGCGACTGGTGCGCGAGATTCAGATGGAGTTTACACCGCGCGAGTACCGGTGGCAGGCCGAGGCGCTGCTGGCGATGCAGGAGGCCGCCGAGGCGCATCTCGTGCGGTTATTTGAAGACGCGTACGTGCAGGAAAAGACAAAAAGTCATCATGGTCGACTGACTGTGTGTGTGTATGGTTAGAAACCTGTGTGCGATCCACGCCAAGCGCGTGACGCTCATGGTCAAGGACATCCAGCTCGCGCGACGCATCCGTGGCCGTCACCTGGGTGAATAGATGGCCCCCGTATGTCTTCCACCCAAAACGACTGTACTATAGAGCAAGAGAAACCTCAAGCACACCCAAAGGGATACCTTTTGTGATGGAGGAGATCCGCGCACGCCATCGTGTCAAGACGATGGCCGTGGGCGGGCGCGACCACTGTATGTATTAACGCAGAAAGCATTGTCGTGATCAGTCCGTCTTGACGTCCTGTAGCTAGGGTTCCAGCATCGTCACGTCAGATCCAAGTCCATCGGCGTCATGCGGGGTGACTCGACTGCTTCGCTGGCCGGACGCGTGGATGAAGGGGAACCGGGCCACGGTGAGCTGCCCTGGAACAGGTTCTGGTACTTTTGTAGCGCGGCTCGGGGCTTGAGTTGCTGAGCTCAGGCACAGAGCGAATCAGTCTTGTAATTGGGCGAGAGTGTTCTTCTGATTCAACACCAACACACCTTTGAAAATGTTGGACGGCCAAGGCGCTCCTTGGCCAGGTCCCGGCCAACGGCAGCCATGGTGTCGACACACTGCAAGACATCGACAGCGTTAGCGACCTTCAAGGCAGACTCGCCTTCGATAGTTCTAACCAGCGAGTGGCCGTTGCGTTGCGGGCAGTAGTGTGTGCAGCATGGCATCCCGGATAAGCACCTATGCTCAGCACGAGAGACCGTGAGGTATAGTCCACGACCGTCCATCGTCAGTAGCACTCACTTCTTTTCGTCGAACAGCTTACGGGTTTGCGCTCTCCACTCCTCCACCAGTGCGCGTGCCTCTCGAGTCGTTGGTACTGGACCGAGCTTCACAGTGACCTCGAACTCGCTGTCGGGGTCTAGGAACTGGTAGTCTTGGAAGAGCTCTTGCTCGGCACTCATATGCTCTTCATACTTGTTGCCTGGCTCCCGCTCCCATAGCCGCTTCGCTGTGATGTACGGAGGATACAGGGACGAAATCGAACCGGCCAGGTACGCCTTCGCGGCTGCATCGTTAGGTCCTTCATAGGCTCGGTCTAAGGGTGGCACGATATTAGAGCCTAGCAGCAAGTGCTTGGATGATGGATACGAAGTACGTACCAAGCTCAATGACTCGAGACGATGGGTCGTACGAGACGCAGTGGAACTCGCTGGACCCGATGATCAGCCGATCCTCCAGTGGAAAGAGTCGACAAACATCTTCACTGCAAGTGACATACTGGTCGCCTTTCTTGACACTCAGCACGCCTGGCAACGGTTGAGTAGCACACTTCATGAGCACAGCGTAGTGCCACGCCTGCCGTGCGTGATGACCGCCACCACGCTCGGACGAGGCGAGTGATGAATCGGATCGAGGACTGCATGGTCCGGCTGAGACCGAGGACACATCTGTTGTTGACACTGCACCGCCTGGTATTATCGGGGTCGTTCCCGACGCAACCGTGTCAGCTTCATGCGTGTAGGCTGCAATCAGCTTGAGAAGCATTCCGTCCCACGTGGCACCGGCGAGAGCACCAGCGGTTGGGCAGACCGACGTCACTGACGAGAAGCTGTACGTAGCTGCCTCAATCTTGAGATTCTCGATGAACGCTGGGTCATGGAACATTTCGCGGTTGAATAGTGTCTCAAGTCGAGTGAGCACAGGAGCCGCAGTTGCATGGTGATCATCAGTCTCAAACAGGATGGGCATCACCTGCTGAAGCTCCTTATTGAGATGAACGCTGCCGTTCGCTACGTACACGACAACCGATTGTCAGCTCTCATCATTCATGGTTCAGTAGGTCCAGCAAGGTGAAGTCGTACCTTGTTGGAGATTCTTCAACAGAGCAATCGCTTGTTGTTTGAAGGCGTCGGCGTGGTGCTGTAGAACAAATCGATCCATCGACGCAAGGAACACCGCGGCAGAGACGGCAGCCTGTTGAATACACATGACATGACGTCACTATCTCTAGAAGGGATCCATCCTCCCATCCAAGAGCAACGTACCTCTTTCGACACGACACTCGAACAAGAGATCGCCGCTGCACAGTCGTCCACATCAATGACTTCACTTCAGACACAACGCATTCTGTACCCACGTACCTTTCATCAGCTTGGTCTCGGCGGCCATCAGCACTTGCACCACTTCCTCTGGTGGCTTGGACAGCGTGCGCACGAGCGACAGTGGCGTCAGTCCGGCGCGATCGCGAAGCAGCGCGTTGGCCCCCCGCTCCAGCAGCGCCTTGGCCACCTCTGCCAAGCCAGCCATCGCCGCCACGTGCAGCGGTGTGCGTCCAAATACATCACGAATATTCACGTCGAATCCGATCGTATCCACGAGCAGTTCGACCATCTTGACTTTGAGATTCTGCCGCGCGATGGACGCGTCCACCGCCACGTGGAGAAGCGACGCGCCAGTCTCATTCCGGATCGACCGCACGTCCAAGCGCCAGTGTTTGAGGCCGTCGCGTGTCGGGATCACGCCTGTCTCCCACCAGGACTCCAGCACTTGGTACTTGGCGGCGCTTGCCTGGTCAAAGAGTGTGTGGAGCACAGCGTTGGCGGTGCCCTTGGCCGACGCGTACGCCATCGCGCGCTGGAAGATGCGATCGCTGCTTTCTCGAAGCTGGATGGATGCCACGAGCTGTCGCTTGAGATGCGCCACTTGCAGTTTCAATAACTCGACTTCGTGCGGTTGATTCGATAGGGGGGACAAAGGTGGTTGAACTTGGGGGGAAGCACAAGGAATCAAATTACTTGGCTGTGTGTCGAGGATACTGTGACACGAGAGCTCGAGATTGTGGAGGCGCTTCCTCGCGTCCTCGAT
>JAADXF010000919.1:0-10347 GCA_023337575.1 Pythium chondricola | reverse complement strand
CTTTGTGTGCTGCACGAAGACGATACCGAGGTCTCGGCTGCGGGTGGTAGACATCCATTGGAGCTCATACACACCAAGGGATTTGCCACCCTACTGTAGATTGCTAAGCGCGATGCTGTATTAATAGTATTGGTATTCTGGATTGAACAGCCACACCAATGCTTGACGATGTACCAGTGGGTCAGCCTACTTTCCCCCAGCTGATAGCGTCGATCTGCACGGCTGGAATCGAAGCAAGTCGCTCAAAGCTGCTCACTGGTAGGTGGCTTTCCGGGCGCGTGCGTTGCCGCAGAGACACGAGGGATGCAGTACCTGTTACTGTAGGCACTGTACAGTACCACTTCGTGTGGTGGTCGTGGCATGCGTGTGACGAGCGGCACGTTGAACGAACTCGAGTCGCGAATGAGATCTCGCGCAGTAGGAATGTAGGTACACTGCACGTTGGAACCAACACTCGGTGCGGAAAAGGGTACACTGGGTACACTTAGGAGTACAGTAGGTACAGTACACTCATGGGTTACCCTTTCGGGTGTGAGCCCATTTCTCTCATCCCGATTTCGTTCCCGACACGAGCATCATCATGGCAGCATCAAATGGAAGATGTTGATGATGGCTTCCCCGCCAACACCCAACACGCGATGGAGCGGAAGAGAGGGCACAAGAATCGCCAAGTGATGCAGCCGTGATGGACCGTGTGAAGTAGCAAGGCAAAACAGCACTGTTTCATCCGCCGCCATCTCTTCCTATCGTATGCAGTGAATAATTGCCGTGCAAGTTTCAACGCTATCTCCATACTTGCCGCAAGGTCTTGCATTTCAAAGGCCACCAGAGGCCATGCAACCCCATGTCGGTCGTCGCTTGCGATGATTGTGCTTCCTCCTACTGTTCGTTCCCACCGCAGAGAATTCTCTGGCAGCCTGCCGTTTCAGCAGGTTTACGTTGCGCCCATCACTCTGCGCCATGTGGAGTCGGATTATGAGGCAACCAAGAACCTCTATAATGGCATATTTGACATCGTTGCACACACGTATCCCACATAAATCAACACTCTGTCCACTGCCTACAACCTCTATAAATGCATTCATCGAAGAGCTACAAGAGTGATTGCTCCCCGACTACACCAGCGCACCTCGTTGGTCGCCTGTTTCTTGCCGACTCTCCGACGATTGATTACCCGCCGAATGGTGCTGTCATCAAGCGCAAACAGCACTTGTGTGGCCATGGTCGAGCTCCTCTGTCTACCGTTGGCTTGACCGCCACGTCGCGATTCCACATTAGCGACGGCACTTGCACATTTGACTGCAGCACCACCAGCGCCCACGAAAAGACATTTCACCATGCCCAGCCACAGCGTCTCGTCGCGCCTTGCGCACTCGCACTCGCACACAAGCAAGCGCAGCGTCGCATCATCTTCGAATGCGCCAAAGCCGCTGAGCATCCAGCGCCTCGAGCAGCTCTCATTGGAAATCGAAGCCTCGCTCAAGCGTGCGGACGTGCGGTACGTGCTGCGTGTCCACCACCGATCCACGCGCACGCGCTGGAGCTTCAACCGGTCGTTCGATGAGTACCGCGCCTTCCAGAGGCGCCTGCTGAGCGTCATGCGCCAAGGCCACACCTGCCAGGCCGAGTGCCCGTGGCTCTTTTCATTCGTTAGCAGCTACTTCCCCAAGTCATCGGTGTTCTGCTTGTCGAGGGGCTGTGTCGTGACGCAGCGAACGGAGGCACTGAACAAGGTCTTGACTCAAGTCCACGCCTTCCTTCTGTCTCGAGCCAACCACTCGTGCAGTGTCACCCACGCCGTCGCCGAAGAGTTTGCCAAGTTTGTCGGAACCGACATGATCGAGCAGATCCCAGTGGACAAGGACCTACTCTCGCACGGCTCGTCCTCAAGCTCACTGTACGACGCCGAGCGTGCCTCCTCTGATTCACTACTCTCCACGACGTCCACTGATGAAGAGAGCCTCGAGGAGCAGCACTGTGCTATCTGTGAGCTGCCTATCGGCGACTCGGACCCGACTCACCGCCACTATACAACGGTGCTCAGCTGTGGCCACGAGTTCCACGATGAGTGCATCGTCGCCAAGCTCAACGAGAGCATGACGTGCCCCGTGTGTGGCCATGCGGAGCTGTAAAGTACTGTACGCGTCAGTCATGTATTGAATAACTTATTCCAATTGTATTGCCATCGCACCGGTTAAGAAACTGCCTCGAGTGAATGCCCTTGAGCATCCATTCCAAGGTCGCATGGACACGACCTCAATGAAGGTGCCGAAATGTCGTTGTGATGGAGATGATGTCTTCTTCTTTCATGTTCATACTGCGTAGTAGTAGTTGTAGATTATTCAGCTGTTATAGTAGGCGTGCCCTCATCTCCATCGAGGTGATGCGTGGCGTGTGATGATGGTGCGACCTCACCTCTTATAACAGGTCAATATCCTCCGTTGTGTGATGTGCCGTCCCACGTTTTTAATTAATCAGAACGTTGCGATGACTAGTCTATGGTATATTGTATTGTATGCTACATCATGGATCAAATCATACAAACAGGTCCACAATTACCTGTATAAACACATACTATGACTCCCACCTGCCCACGTCCTTCCATGCGACACGATCAGGAGGGAGGAGAGGTGGGAGTGATCTCCTGGATGACGATCCGAATCGTCGGGTGATTGCCAGCACCATCCAGTACAGTACAACTGGTACCCTCCATCCTCCATCACCCTCATCAGTCACCCGCGCAGTTGGCATCACGCCATTCGCAGTCTTCCACACTTGTAGGTAGGTCCTGTATCCCCAAGCACCGCGATGCCCACGATCCGCACGCCGTCGCATGGCGCCGCCCCGCCCACGCGGCGCAAGCGGTCGTCGCCCACCGCGGCGGGCAAGGAGCCGCTGACCCGTGCAAGCAGCAGCAGCAGTAGCCTCGTGTACCCCGTGCCCACCAGCATCGCGTGGCTCGAGCAGCTCACGCTCTCCATCGACACGACCAACCACAAGAAGAAGCGATCGGATGTGCGCTACGTGCTCACGGTGGAGCACACCAAGTCCAAGACGGCGTGGACCCACGTGCGCACGTTTGATGACTACCGCCAGTTCCAGAAGCGGCTCCAAAAGGCGCTGCGCCATGGCCATTTCTGCCACGCCGAGTGTCCGTGGCTCTTCACGTATGTCAAGAGCTACTTCCCCAAGCCGTGCGTGATTGGCGCCATCCTCGCGGCCAACCACGTGATGGAGCAGCGCCGCGAGACGCTCCACATGTACTTCCAGACGCTGCAGTCGTTCCTTCTCAACAGAGGCAACCACTGCTGCTCCGTGCTGACGACAGCGGTCGCAGATGAGTTGATGGCGTTTGTCAACGGCGACGAAGGCGTTGGACACCAAGAACGACTCGGGTTTTCCACGACGCCATGCTCGTCGACCAGTGGCAGCGTCACCAATGTATTCGCCACGACGAGTCGCAAGTCGTGGGACTCGAACAGTGGGTCAGACGCGGACGATGCTTCCGGTGGGGAGGAGGTGCGCGGGAGTGACATGTCCGAGATGGAACACGAAGGCATGTGCCGCCTGTGCAACTCGCGGTTGGAAGGAGAGGCCTACGCTGATAGCCCGTGTGCTGGGCCAGTGGTTCCAGTGGTCGTTGCATCACCAGCGGCTGAGCCCATGTCGCTACCGACGCCAGTGTCTTCGACAGAGGCGTCGTCGCCTGCTGCCAGCCTACCGTCTCCACTGCCTCTTCGAGAGGCGTCGTGTCAGACACTGCGCCACACGGTGCCACACAAGCACTATTACACGACGCGTCTGACCTGTGGCCACCAGTTCCACGACGAGTGCATCGTGCCCAAGCTGAATGAGTCCATGCACTGCCCGATCTGCGGCCAGGAAGAAAAGCGGTAACTACAGTAGCGGTAGGCTTATTAATCAGTCCTTCAACACCTACAAGTCCATGACACTATGGTATGAACCACGCTGTCCCATGCTCGTATCTACTATGATACAGCTTTTCATCGTCGTCACCCGCTGTCGGCACTCGCACTTCCACCAAAGCATGTGCGGCAGCATGTCCCATCTGGGCAAGAGGTTGCCGAGAATGGCGCTGCTGGGCATATTCGGTCAAATCTAATAGTCAGCCGTTACGGAGAGGGCTTCTATTGAAAGCATTGCATAGTGTGTCGCTTGGGACTCATTTTCTATCAAATAGGATAAGTGAGACACTGATGGCCGGCAAGGTCTCACGTCAAAATGGGTTCGCTTTATCCCCATCGCTGGCCATCAAATGGCGCGCCCAACGACGGGACGCGACCAGTGGCCATAGCAGCGATTGCGCGTGACATACGACGCAGTGTTTACGTGCGTGTGTTAGGGCCAAAGCCAGCAGAGAACGGAAGACAAGGATGGCGAGACGCCTGCTGCCAATAATCCTGCGGGGACCTATTAGCAGTAGCCTGCGCAACACCACCACCAATCAGCACAGCGAGAACACAACCGAACGCGACGCAAAAGCAGATCCCATCGCATTGCCCGTCACTCCCACCGACGACATGGCCTGCAAATACAGTAAATGCCTCGCGAGTAGTGGGTACTACTCGGTGAGTGTGGGCGCCCCGCTGCCGCACACCAGGCACGGCACGGCTGCCTACAAGCTGACGCCGAGCCTGAGCTATCTCGAGCACCTCACGATGGAGATCACGAGCATCAACGTCTCTGTCAAGGCGCGTGGCGGTGGACGGAAGCAGTTTGCGATGACGGTGCACCACAACAAGACCAAGGCATCCTGGCGCCATTGCCATTCGTACGAGGACTACCGACGGCTGCAAGAACGCGTGCTGGATCGGATGGAGCAAGGCCACTTCTGCATGGCCGAGTGTCCGTGGCTGTACACGTTTCTTCAACGGAGCTTCCCGAAGCCATCGCACTTGTTTTCGCTTGGCTTGAGCACCGAGAAGGCGATCGAGGAGCGCCGGTGTGCGATCCTCAGGACGCTGACCACGCTGCAGTCTGTGCTGCTCAACCCAAACAATTTTAACTGCGAGCTGCTCACACAGAGCGTCGCCACGGAGCTTGTATCCTTCCTGTATGGTGAGAACATGGACCAGCAGCCCGAGCCGACCACCAAGACGGTGTCGCCTTCACCGCTCCAGCATCCGTGGGAGACCCTGTCGCCTGTGGCGACCACCGTCCGAGGCTTCTCCACATCACTGAGCAGCACAGACGGCATTGACAGAGGGTCTGCAGGCGAGAATCAAGAGGAATCGGCTCAAGAAGAGCAGCCACAAGAAGAGGACGAGGACGCGGACCACTTTGATCGTTCCAGGATGGGGTCGGTGTGCTGCTCACGGTGTGCTTTGCAGTCCAACTACCAACGACGCCACATACTGGCGACCTGGCGAAGCAAGGCCACGATGCCGAAGCGTCTGTCATCGTCTGTGGACACAACGCTGCTCTCGCAGGTGCCCGAGACGCCTCGTGATTCGCTCGTGATGACGGCGCCACTGACGGCGCCACAGACGCCCCCAGGATCCCCACCGCCCATGCCAGAGGACGCCGTCTTCTCGCCACCGCGACGCTTCCACAGTATGAAGGCTGCTTCAAAGAGGTTCTCACTTGGCGTGACGACCACGGCGATGCTTGAGACCCTGCGGCAGCGCATGGGGGCCCAGCCGAACGGGTCCTTTGTCATGTGAGCCGCTGGCATTGAGAATATATATTATTGCAATTATTATTTAGTGATTTTCTCGCCAATAATATTGCCTTGAGGGGTTCGGACATCTTCTGACGTCAGTTCTTCGCTGGTCGTTTGCTGTCTTCTCCTCCTGTCTCACATGCCCCAGCGTATCTGAGAGTGGGTCATTCAGTCAGCCACTGGAATACTGTAGTGTGTTGGCCCCGTTCTTACTCTTGCAGTCAGAGGCAGGATGGATCCGGCGGTTGATCTCCACGTCGCGCTTCGCCGCTCCGAGTCCTCCACTCACCGACCACACACAAACCCCATTCACTTGAAAGCGCTCGCAACCCCCCGACCGCATGGTCACTCGCATTCGCGTCCCGATGGCGATGATGCCTCGACGGTACGTCCCCAGCGGCGGAGGACTCTCACGAAGCGAATCCTATCCTATCCTATCCACTTGCGGGTTGTAGGCGGTCGCGTCGATCCTCCGCTTCGCATTCCACCACCCCGGCGCCCGCAAACGTGAACGCATGGACCGCGGCGGAAGTACGATCCTTGCTTGATGCGCATCAGTTGTCGATGTATCCACACCCTTGATGATGGTGGTTGTCTCTGTGTGTAGGACGACCTGCTGCGCGAGGGCATCAAGCGCTTTGGCTCGAAGCGGTGGCCGGAGATCGCGTCCAAGCAGTTCCCAAACAAGCGCCGATCCATGGCTGCGTGTCGCCATCGCTGGAGTGAGCTCACGCTGAAAGGAATCGCCGCAGAGAAGCGCAAGTGGTCCCCCGACGAGGACGCCCAGCTCCACGTCCTCGTGGCCAAGTACGATCGTGAGAACTGGTCATTGGTGGCATCCCAGCTACCTGGCCGCAATGCGAAGCAGTGCCGTGAGCGCTGGCAGAACCAAGTGCGACCCGACCTCAACCACGACGAGTGGACCTTGGCCGAGGACGCGGAGATTGTCACGCGGCAGGCCATGTACGGGAACCGGTGGGCCACGATCGCCGCGTACTTGCCAGGCCGCACGGACAACATGGTCAAGAACCGGTGGTACTCGACGCTGCTGCGCACGAAAGACTCGATCTCCGCGCGGGTTTTGAAAGAAGCGGCGGTGGTTAAACCGAAACGCGCCCGGAAGAAGACAAGTAGGGGTACTAGTACCAAGTCGGTCACGGCCATGCCGAGGATGAAAGCGGAGGTGGAAACCACGGATCGCACGAGCCAGTCCCCCACTGTGATGAGTATGCAGCACGGAGGAGAAAGAGGAGGAGGAGGAGGAGGAGGGCAACGTCAGTCGGGGCGATTGCTCGCCAAGCGGATCGCCTTCATGGAAGTGACCACGACGAGCGAGGCTGCGTGGACAGGTCCTGGGTGCATCAAGCGGGAGGAGGGGACGGAGTCTACGTACCCACACACAGAGGATGGCTCAGTGGAGGCCGTGGAGGGCGTATCCTCCGCTGTGGGTGACGCGGATGTCGGTGGGAACGACTGGGTGCCAGACAGTTTGCTGTTCGAGTGCTCCACCGAATCGGTGGATCCACTGGCGTGGTCCGAGGTGGACCTGCGAGGAGGTGGTAACGTGAGTGACCTCGACATTTTGGTGGATGACACAGAGCTTCTCACTGGACAGGAGTGGGAGGGAGTGGACTCGTGACTGCGCTGTGGACAAATTCAACAGCGCCCTGAATGAATGAATGTGGATGGTCAAAAACTCAGTTCTGACTCGTCGATTAAGGCAGCCATGGTCCTATAGCCTGATGACCACTACAGTGGCGGAGTAGGGAGTTTGACCGGTAGCGTTCCTGCTTGCTCCGCTGATACGAGGAGGAGGAGAAGGAGGAGCGGAGGAGCGGAGCGGAAGGGACCAAACGAGGACCAAGCGTTGCTCACCTGCGAGCTCACCTGCGTGATCCGTCCGACCGACCGACCCCCGACCGACCGGCCACAAACGGCAAGCATGTGTGCGTCTCTTTGTCACACACACTCTTGCGGTTTCTTATTAGAAACGATCTAGCGATAATTTCTTAGGTGTCCATTGCATACAATTCTCCAGTCAAACGTGTTAGATACGGTATCTAACTTGGACCATCGCTCTGGCCTTAGGTGATTAATCGACAGCCCCTCCTTGCTGTGGGAGCCTTTTGAACGAGATCACTGAGCGCGTCTCCGTTCCTCGCCGCCTTTCTTCCAACGCGCGTGTGTCGCAGAGGAGGGAGGTCCCCACTCATTTCACAATCCCCCCTCCCTCTCACCGCTCTGCTCTTCCTCCTTCCGCCAAGCATGGCGACCCGACGAAGGAAAAAAGAGGATGGCGATGCCAACGTCGCGATCGACGAGGTCATCGCTGAGGCCATCGCCAAGCTCAAATCGCCCTCAAACGCCCAGCGGAAGAGGAGTATGCGAGTGACCGCTCTGGCTGCAGCGGCCGTGGCGCAAGCGGCCAAGGAGAGTCCCCTCTCAGAGGAAAAACTGCGCCAACTGAAGACGCGACTGCAGTACCGACTGTACCAACGAAACCACCGCGCCAAGAACCAACGCAAGGCAGACGATTTGAACGGACAAGTCTCTTCACTGCATACACAGATCGCAGAACTAGCCGACGCCAAGTCCACGTTGGCGATCGGAATGGCGCAAAGGACCATCGACAAGTTGATGGCAACGTTCTGCTCCGGTACCACTGGAACTAGTACCTCTGGAAGTAGCATCTCCGGATCCAGTGTCTCCGGATCTGGTAACTCGGGATCCAGCAAGCAAGGAAGTGGCGACCCCACGGCTGAAAACCGTCTCCTTGGTTTACTCGTGGACGACAACACCTTTCAGCAGTGGATGGTCACTCAGTGGACGGCCCTCAAGAACGGATTCAACCACTGGGAGTTGTCTACCACCGACGAGCCTCTCCTCATGTCAGTAGACGACCCGAATGTGCTCGTGCTGGCCTCGTTTCCAGTGCTGCTTACACTGAGAGGCTCTGCATCACAATTTGCAGCACTGCTTGCCAACACTGACGGATACGACACGATGCGCATCGCCACGATACTATCTGCCTCTCAGTCATTTACAATCCGTGGGAGGTGTCTGTGTGGCATCGCACGGTCAGGGCTGGTGGCGTCGATGACGCTGGATTTCGACCTCGTCATGGCGCTCGTGGAAGCACTCAAGCGACCGCTTGCTGAAATCGCTCACGTCGTGACGGGCGTCAGGTTCCCATTTCTCAACGTGGATCCGCTGCCGTCGCCAGAGGACGTGGACGATCCGAGTCGGCACCAGCAGCCGCGGTCGCCAGTCGACGGATCGGATTTGGATTCGACCGCCGACCAGCGACTGTCGATGACGTTTTTGCTCGGGTGAACGCAGCGTGTGAAGAACAATGTGTCCATCGTGGACAATCCACCGTCTGTGGGCTCCACTCTGGCATTGCTGGGGCCAGAGTGGGTTGTATATAGTGAACTGATGACGAGACAGGCTTGTGGTGCTTCGCACGACGATCCACACCACGTGATGATCCAGTGGCGAACACGTTATTTCCGTACCAGCCTGCTGAGGGGCGCAAGCGAAGCACCGGCAACACGACGGCGCCACGAGCGTACCAGTTCACCGTTGCTGTATCTATTGCCGGCGACATCATGGGATTCGTCTGGGCCACTCCGCATCACTACAGTATCTCTACCACACGAGCACATCGCGCCGTGTGGGTGAGGACACGAGCTGTGTTCCACCACTACGATAACGGTACAGAATGCTTTCAGAACGACTCAGATTGAGATAAGTTACAGTCTTGATAAGTGACCCGATCTCTCCGGACCATGGGATATCACACCAAGGTACATACACACTGTACACACTGTACAGGACGATGCCTCGAGCCACCGAGCAAATGAAATGGTGACGAACAAGAGTGCTTGAGGAAGGCGACAGTCCACGGTATTAGACGACATGCAGAACATTCTTCCTGTCCACGAGGCCTGCAACGTGTACTGTACAACGCTTGTGGTCGGACGGGCACAAGTAATGAATTGGGTGATTCGGTTCACCAGCTACTGGTACTTGTTTAGCAGCGCGACCAACACTGATCCACTTAGAGTGCGACCGGCTGGAAGAGAGTACGGCCAGCCCACGTGCCACGCCACCAGATCAGCGACAACGCCGCTGCAAGTCGCTGCACGGTTTAATAATTTCTCTCGTGCGGCATCAAATGTTACTCTATTCTGATTCCCACTTCTGGTGGTCGTGGCCACTTGACGCCATCACGTCCGTCAAGTTGACGGACCTGTCCATTCAACAATACCTTCTGCCAATCGTGAGCAGAGGATACCACACTTTGACCGTTGAATCAAAGGTCGAAGATCGACTGTTGATGTGGCAGATCGCCAGCATTGCTGGCGATCTGCCACATCAACAGACAAGAGGATGCTGGCGATCTGCCACATCAACAGACAAGAGGATGCTGGCAGCATCCTCCTGTCAACAATCGTCCAGATGACGCTAAACCAGTACATTCTTCGAAGTTGACCACCAATAAACTAATTCAAGGTGGCGTATCTGTCAACAATATGCCACATGGGGTTCCGCGGCACCAGAATGCTGCACTGGAACTTTGTCCACCCACCTAATATATCCACGGGTGTGCGTGTTATTGTTGAATGGTCAATCCGGAGCCACGCGCTCGCTCACGAAGAGCT
>JAADXF010000918.1:0-10349 GCA_023337575.1 Pythium chondricola | reverse complement strand
GTCCACGGTAGTGTTTTGCGGGAAGTATTTGTCACGCGGTTAGGGTTTGTGGCGGTGGCGGCCAATCAGGGGCCGAGTTGGCGGCGGTCCCCGCTAAGACCGGCCGCATTCCGAAAAGGCTTGCTAGACTAATTATATAGAAGAAGAGGATCTTGTACCCCTTCGAAAGCGACTGACTGGTCTCTAAGATGCACTTGGTATCACGCCCACCACACTGTAGTGTCGACCTCTGCCAAGTTCATTCTCGAATCTGCTGTTCAAGAATGAAGACCTATCTCCCCACCATCGCCCTCGCTGCTGCTGGCCAGACCACTGGGGAAGCCTACCCTTACCAATCTGTCCGTCGTGTGCTCGAGGCTGAGGCCAACGTCAAGCCGTTGATTCTCGGTGGCACCGAGACGCCGATCGGCGAGCGCCAGTTTGTCACGAGCCTTTGCTATGCACCGGCAGGTCAGAGCGTCTGTGGTTGCTCACTCATCCACCCCAAGTGGGTGCTGTCAGCTGCTCACTGCGACTTTGACAGCGACGGTAACCTGTCCAAGATCGCCTAGGTGAGTGTGGGCACCCACTACATCGAAGGCGCCACGGATGGCCAGCAGGTCAAAGTAGTGCGCAAGATCCGCCACCCGAGCTTCCGTTCGGCCAACACTGGCAACGCCTACCTGCTGCTCGAGCTTGAGACCGAGGTGACCTAGTTCATGCCCGTGGCACTCGCCAAGGCGGACGGTAGCGACGACACGGTTGGCGTGGTGGCTACGACGCTCGGCTGGGGGGACACCAAGGAGGACGGCCGTGAGTCTCCTGTCCTGCTGCAGGTGGATGTCACGGTCCAGTCCAACGCAGTGTGCCAGAAGGCCTCGACCAAGTACGAGCAGGCAACGATGATGTGTGCGGGTGGCGTGGTGTGGCCAACAAGGACTCCTGCCAGGACGACTCGGGTGGGCCGCTCGTGGTCAAGAGCGGGGTGAACGGCATGGATGTTCTCATCGGCGTGACCAGTTGGGGGCGTGGCTGTGGCCAGGCGGGCTACCCGGGAATGTATGCCCGTGTGTCGACCGGGCGCACTTTCATGAATCAGTACGTACCGCAGGTCCAGTGGGTGTAGGTGGCTGACGAGTATCAGGAGCCATGTATTGACGCTTTCACTCGACGTCATTGCGGTTGTCCGCGACCTTCTACGCGAGCAGTCGGTTCCGGAAAAAGTTGAGGTTGTCCTGTGCCCTTGTGTTTGTTTGCTTGTCTTTGCGATACGCCGAGTTCAGCGAGCTATCAAGGTTGCCAGTCTCGAGTAGTTTCTTGCAAGCCTCGAATGCCGCGGTAGCCTTGGCGGCCGCCTTGGAGTGCAGCAGCTCAGTCACAATCGGCTTGATTCCGAGTCCGTCGGGAAGATGTAGTCGGGCGCGGAACATTTTCCGCTTCACCACGACTTCTTCCTCGAACTTGTACATATTCTTGTAGTCGATGGTAAACAGTTGAGCTGGGAGACTCTGGCAGAAGATGTTGACCCTGGAAACGCTCGAGTCTAGATCGAGAACCGCACCCGTCAATTCGATCACCATCTTTCCATCCGCCGGATCCAAGGCGCCAACCATATCCGATGCAACCTGCGAACGCGGCTGCTGGTAGATGGTCTCGTTCTTGTCGTGTGTGAAATCGAGCTCGTTGATAGCCGCCATCTCGATCTTCATCACCCTGTAGTGCCTATCGTGGTCACGATCGCCCTTTTCAATCAGGTAGTAGACGACACCGTCTTCATGGCGCGCTCGACCGCGCAGTTGGATCAGCTTTCGAGCCGTCGGGATGCGGTCGGCGACAACAATCATCGAGCACTTGGGAAAATCGACACCCTCGATGGACACAGCAGTCGAAACCAGAAACTGGAGCTGGCCTTTGTCGAACTGTGTCAGCGTTTCTTCCATTCGAGGCAGATGGAGCGAGGCTGTATCTCGTGTCGTCGATTGGCCAAGCACACACGCGAACAGCGGAGGTCCGCTGTTGTGCTCCTGTACCATTGACGAAGCTACGTTCGTCTCGGAGTAGTCATCATCCTCGTCCGAGTCATCTTCTCCACCATGTTTGGCTTCAAAGTACGCATTCAGGTACTCGCACACGACACGGCATTCGGCGCGTGTCGTCACAAACAGGATGCCTTGTAGTGACCTGTCAAATACCATCATGCTTGAATCGGTTGGTGGCTCAGCTTCCGCCTCCTCGTCCGTTTCACCATGTACAGAGTCGGATGGGGCCACGGAAGCACTCTCATCTGTCGTGGTCACCTCGCCGACAGCCATCCGTTGTTCGAGGAGCTCAACAATCTTCAATAGTCGTGAAGTGGCCGCAAAGTTGCATCTGAGCCCATGATCTCGGATCTTCAGAAGCGTTCTTATGGCCGCTGTATCGTAGCCATACATACTTCCCGGCACCGAGACGAGAAGCGATGCATTGATTGCCGCACGCTCGAGCTCCAAGTCGATGAATTTGTACACACACCAGAGCCCCCACTTCTTGTAAATGTCGATGCACGTGAGTATGAACTTGGACACCAGTTTTTCACACCGTTCGTCGTTCCACGCTGCCTCGCTTCTGCCCTTCTTCAGGAGTTTGTGGAGCAATGCCGCCGCCTTGCACTCCATCAGCACCGCCAACAGCGCCTGCTCCACCGTGCTTCGGAGCGACCCTGCCATCCACTTGTCGATGGCTGCCGATTCAGATTCTTCGTCCCCTTCCGTCGCGCTATCCGACGACTTGTTCAAATCCACCTCCTGCATGAGCATCGAGAGGAACTCGCTCGCACGAACAGTTGCTTCTGGTTCATACTCTTCGACTTCAATAGGCGCTGCAGCGGCATAGGTCTTGATCTCTTGTTCATCCAGCTCGATCTTCTTCAGCTCAGCGTGCAACTTGTCCGCACAATCTCTCGTGGGGCAGGCCGTGGTGCCAAACACACGGGGCATCTCGTCTTTACGATTGCCATCGTAGAGCTTGATCACCTGCGCGTACGGGTGGCGCTTGATCACGTGATGGCACTCGTCAAACACCAGCAGATTGATGCGTTCCATGAGCACGAACCCGCGCTCGAGAGCGTTGCGCAGCACCTCGGGCGTACACACGACCACACGCGTGATCGCCAGCGCGCGCTCCCATTCGGGGCGCCCCCACTGGTCCATCGACTGCCCGCAGTACGCCTCCGCACGCAGCGTCGACTGCTGCTTGATCTTGGCTGTGATCTGCCACACGAGCTGCCGTGTTGGCGCCAAGAAGAACGCGCGCCGCTGGTTGCTGTAGTTCTGCTCGCTCAGTAACGCGATGGCGACGAAGGTCTTGCCGATACCCGTCTCACCGACCATCACCACGTTCTTGTTGCGCGCGAGGTTGAGCACATCGGCCTGGAAGCTGCGGAGCTGCAGCGTCGTGTCGTCCATCGTGTCGGACGTGATGTGGGAGAATTTCTGGAGCCGGGGGAGAATGAAGGGGGGCCCGGGGGAGGGAGGGAAGTGTTTCCGCGAGAGTGATGGTCCAAGGAAATCAAGCATAATTTTAGCGAATCAAAGTGGATTATTGATGGCATTAACCAATAGAAACACGTTTCACGAAACCAGTGATATCAGGAGGATATATAACTTGAACTAGTATGTCCCGTTGCATCGAACACGACAGCATCAACTGGTTGACAACAGCCTCGAGTCGTGGCTACACTGGTACTAGGCTACGGCATCTATCAGTCTTGAGTGTAACGTAATGCCAGCTCACTTCTTGCCTCCTCCCTTCTTAGCCGAGGGCTTCTTGCCACCACCGCCTGGGCCGTGCATACCTGGTGCTGCAACTTTGACTGGACCCACGATGCACGCCACCAGCTCATTCTCGGCGATCTGGCGCATCAGTTCTCGCTGCACGACCACCGACTCGCGCTGGGCACTGGCCAGGTCGTTCTCGTCGGTGGGCTTCTGGTTCTGAGTCTGAGTCAGAACCTTCTCTTCTTTCAGGTTGGCGGCGAAGAAGTACTCCATCGACGTCTTGGCGGCCTTGCCCTTCTTCACGCTGCCCGGGGTGAGCTTGAGCTTGAACTTGTGCCTGCCCAGCGCCGAGTACGGCGCACACATGGGCACGGCAAACAACAGCGAGTCTGTGGGTGAGGGTGCGCCCGTGAATGCGTCGAAAAAGTCCAGCGCCTCGGCCTCCTCCTCCTCTTGCTCCAGGTACTTTTCCTTCTTCTCACGTTGTTGGCGAATGTACTCCTCGGTGGCTTGCTGATCCTCTACCTTGGACGACATAGAGGACAGCTCCTCTGTGTTGGCAATGTCCCCTCTTTCCTCCTCCACTGCCTCCTCTTCGTTCTCCTCCTCCTTGGTGGGGGTGGGGAGGGTATGCCCCAACGCCTCCATGCGGAGACGGCGCTCCTCCTCGTCCTGGTCCGCGTACTTCTTCTTCAGCTTCTTGAGCTTGCCCTTCTTTCCACGTACAGTACTATTGGTGGATGGTGTGGGCACTGTGCTTGGTTTGTTCTCCTCTGCCTGCTTACCCTTCTTTTTGTCTCCCTCCGCTGACTTCGGCTTACTTGGGGGAACGTCCGTCCCCTCCTTCGCCACAGAGGAGGACGAGATGGGCTTGCCTTTCTTCAAGTCACGACGCTGCTTAGCAGTCAACCGCTTCTTGCCCTCGCGCTCCTTAGCCTCTGCCTCCCGCTGCTCGTGATCAACCTGCTCACTGGTGGGCACCTTCTCCTGTGGTTCAGACTCGACGGGTGGCGCAGTCTCCTCCTCCTCTTGCTTGGCCTCATCCGCAGCGGACGTGGTAGTAGCTTGCTCCTCCTCCTTCTCCTTCACGTCATCCTCCACCTTGTCCACTGTCTGTTTAGTGGCACCAGCCACCTCCTCTTCACCACTCTCATCGTCATCCTCTCCCAGCGTCCGCTCGTGTCGCCGCTCCTCTCCTTCCTCCTCTTCGCGCTGCTCCTCCCCGTCCTCCGTCTCGTCCCGACCGCCCTCGTCCACACGGAACACGATCGCGAGCCCCATCTCCAGTCGCGACGGCGTGATGTAGTTCTTCTTGCCTCGAATCATAAAACTACCGGTGCTCAGGTACTCACCGGCCGGCGCTGTCTTACTCACCTGGTCCGCGTGCACCCAGAACGCGGCAGCGATCACCTGGCTGGTCCACGCGTTGCTGCGGCACACGCTCATCGCGCCAGCCTGCTCCAATGTGGCCACGGGGATCGGGTCCGTGCTGTTGCCCTTGTTGCGAACGATGGTCGTGGCCGCGCCGTGCAGATCGGCGTGGACAAACACGTCGCCCTTGCGCAAGTACCGCTTGACCAGCAGCTCGTTCTGGTGCGCGTCCTTGCCGGCAATCACCAAATAGTTTTCACTGGTCAAGAACCAATGAAACTTTTCAAACCAGAGCGTCTTGCGCCGCGCGTAGAAGGTCGCGCGCTTGGTCTCGTGCTTGGCCAGCACCTGCTGCGTGCTGCGCTGGGCCTGCGCGATCGCACGGTCGGTCGCATCGGTCGCCTTCTGCACCTTGGCCACTGTCTTCTTCTTCTTGGCGTAGATCTTGCGGGCGTTCGACAACGCCGACAGCGACAGATCGATCCAGATCACATGTGCCGCACGGTCCTCCTCCTCCTCCTCTCCTCCCTCCTCGTGGCCCCCTTCCTCCTCTGCATCACACAAGAGAATCGCCACGCGGTTGTGGACCAGGTCCAGCTCGTGGATCAGACTCGCGACCGGGTTGCCATTGCGCTGCTCAAAGCGGACCAGCTCCTCGAGCCCGCGCCAGTCCATGCCGCTCGCCAGTGCACTGCGCACCACCAGCAACACATTCTCCACGTCCTGTTGATTCGCCTCCAGCAGCTGCGCGTGCTTGAGGCTGGTCTCCTGCATCTCGAGAAGCTGGTCGATCTGCTGGCGCTGACTGCGCCGGAGCTTGTCGAGCTTGTTCTCGGCCGCCTGCTTGGCGCTCTGCCGCGCCGCCTCGGCGGACTGCGCCTCGAAATGGCTGAAATACTCGTCCACCGCCTCGTCAAACGTCGCAAACTCACGCACCGCCTTGCCACAGTGCTGTGCGTACAAGTACGGTGTGAACTCTTCAAACTGGTCCGACGCGGCGGGCGACTGCTTTTCCTTGAGCACGATAAAGCCGCACTTGGCAGACGGAGATGGATCATCCACGACTAGAGCTGGCTTCTCTAACGGCGTGCCGTCCTCGTTCGCCTCTGCGACCAAGGTGGTGGCCTGCTCGGTCTGCAGCTTCTCCAGCAGCGTCCAGCCTTTCTGGAGCTCCTCCACGAGCCGCGCGAGCTCCAAGACGCCGATCGCCTTGACATCGCTCGGGCTCTTGATCTTGAGCGATGGCTGCAGGCCAGCGCTGACGATACAGTGCTCCACGATCACCGGTCCCAGTCCACCAAACGTCGACTCCTTGGCCAGCAGCACCTGCTTGAGGGACTGTGGCTTGTTTTTTTTGGCTCCTCCTGCCTTCCCGTCGAGCACGCGCATCTCCTGGAGCGCGAACCAGTTGTCCACAAACACAATCAGATCGGCCGCCGACGTGATCGCTCCGCCCTGCTTGGTCTCGCCCAGCACCGAGACCGGGTACACCTGGCGCACGGCCATCTTGACGTTCTCGTCAAACTTGTGGGTGCGCAATAGCGACAAAATGGTATAGTTTTCGTCCGTGAGGATGATGTTGCCCGACGCGTAGAGCTCGAGGATCAAGTGGCACTGCAGCGCGTCGCTGCCAAACGTCAAGTCCACCACGCGGTCGCCCTCCAACTGCGTGAGCGCCACGAGGCGCTTGCCGCGCAGGTGCTTGCGCAGCTTCATGGTGAACTGACTGGGCAGCGTGGCACCCGCGGACGCGTCGCGCGCGTACTTGCTCGTGTGGAAGCGCACGCCCGACTCGAGCAGCAAGAACACCTTGGGAAACGGCGGCTGGTGGAGCTTGAGGATGTACGTCTTGTTGCTCTTGTCGGCAGCCGACGCGAGGTCGTAGATGTTGGTCACGCGCATATTGAGCACGTTCTTGCGGATGCTGCCCACCATCGCGTGGATGTCGTCGATCGACATGCGCGTCTTTTTCATCGTAGTCGGATTTTCTGTACGGACGAACACTGTAAGGATGAATGTGATGTGAGCTCCTGGGCCGATGTCTCGACTCTCGAATCGAGTCTCGATGGCAAAAGGGGTTGAAACGATAGTGATTGGATGAAAACATATGTATTTTAACCAATCACTGGATGCACGGATATAATAAACGGGTCAGGTTTCGTTTTGACGGGTTAAGGAGTTTAAACGGGTTTTGGCCTGGATTGGATTTTGAAGATGGCTACACTTGGACGACCTACTGCAGTCACAGCCTTCCCAGCAACCTGGCAACTGAAATCCTGTGGTCAAGCGATTTCCAGCTAGGCTTCAGGTGAGCGCAGGACTTTTGAGGTGGCTCCAGTTGGTGTGGTGCATTGGTGACCCTAGCGACCGATCAATGCGACCTGGCTCCGCTGCTCCTGCATTTACCATGTACTTAGAGCAGACTTGACACACTGCGCGTGCGTGATCGACTAGAACCAAGCTGACATATTGTAAGACAGAATGAACAGCCCAAAAATACACACACGCTTCGACTTCTCGGGTCTACACCGACGAACTATGGGCACAGCCGAACGGACGAGCACATCGGCAGTCGGATGCGGCCGAGTCAAGTGCGTGTGACCGCGTGGACCGATGCCAACAGCACGAACGAATCCATGCACCGTGAGGAGAGAGAGGAGCCGCCATGCACCGAGTCGGTGCCTCACTGGCGACTGTTCAGGAGCAGCCGGTGCACGAGTACGCTGCTCGCGCCTCAGTGCTGCGTCCGAGCAAGCGACATCGAGCGTGCACACCCGTTCTCGTGGGCTCGGTGTTTGATCTCGATCTTTTCATACGGGCTGCTGCTCACCGACGTGATCCGTACCGGCCTAGGGATCCAGGGCGCGACGCTCGACCAGTACCCACGCCCGGAACCTGACACAATCATCCACTTTGGACCGTACAGGTACCCATTGTACCATGTCAAAGTCGACGAGTTAGGCTCCTCGAAGACGACGGGCGTTTGGGCCTACAAGTCGGACACGACCTCCGTCACCTTGCGTGCTATCGTGCAAAGCCTCGACTCTCAGCATGGTCTGACTGCATTATCGACCGCATCGACTGCCCGACAAACAGTCAAGTTCTGCTCTCGGACGTGTTCACAATGATCGACTCGCTTGTTGACGGCGTGGCAACCCACCGGCGCGGCGGCCACATGACAGTGCGTGTCGAGTACGACTGGTTTGACCGCCTCCACCACTACGCGCTGCTGTGGTTCTTCAAGCGCACGTCGAAGCGCACGGTGCAAGCGATCCACTATTCGCTCGACCACGGCCCGCTGTCATTGTGTAGGAAGGTGCGGGGTGCTCGACCCTACGCGTGCCTGGCCATGTGGACACGCTTCAATCGCTTCTGTCCTGATCATAAATACTGCGAAGAAGTCACCAGCACATTGTGGGACCACATCGAGCGACGGATGCAGACCCTGTCACAGTCGTACCCGAATCACACGATCGACTTTGCACTATTCGAAAGCGCCGACGATCACACGCGGCCTGGTATGACACTGCAGGGCCTCAAGCTCTTCGATGTCGCCACACTCGCCCGAGTCCGGCACTGTGACAACACAACAAAGACTTGCAGGACGGTAGCGACCGGCGACTATAGGTACGAAGGCGCAAGCTTGACGGTGGACACCACGCACTGGTTCCGCATTATCAGCCTACTACGTACTGTTGGGTAGGTCTACGCATGGTTGCGCCTCGGATTCGTGCTAGTTGGCACTTAGACGGCACTGAGCTCTGCGGACGAGACGTTCCCGCGACATGCTCTTCCCAAGCGCGTACTCGAGACTCTGCGCGTTGCACTGCTCATTCCAAGCCAGGTCGTGATCCATGGGTCCCTCGTACCCATCGCCTGCTATGTGTTTGCACACCTGATGGATTCGGCCGCCGGTCTATGAACTAGTCGCGCTCCACTTCAACACACCACTCGGTTCGTTCGAGTTTGAACCGGACACATTCCTGCGGCTCGATGCCGTGTCGATGCGCAGCATTTGGCTGCTGGCGATCGTCTTCCACTTGCTCCAGGCGCTCTTCGCGAGCCGGTTCTGGTCGCCCATCCATGGACTGCCGGGCGTACCCGAGATTTCTCTCACGTTGGTTGCCAGCCTCACGGTGTTTGCCCAGGTACGTACGATAGGTTGGCGGAGCACCAAGCTACAGCAGGTGGAAGAGATCATCCCGAGTCAACGGCGCAGCGAGTGGCTCACCACCAAGTATTCGCACACGCGCAATCCAATTCACAAGCTCCTGCTCGGCTCCACGATTGACGCGCAGTGCTTGATCTCGTCAGTGATCATGTTGCTGCTCCTTGCACTGCTCACACGGGGTGCAACGCTTGCTCTTCCCAAGGTGTTCAAGTACTACGTGTCTGTATCTTCAAGAACACTGGTACCGTACTCAGAGGGGACCCTCTGGCTACCGACGGTCTGATCTTGAGCTGGCATGGGATCTTTTTCACGTCTGTGCCACCGCTGGAAGAGAGAGTCGCAAGTCCTGAAAGACTTAGGTCGAACAAGCCGTCGCTACGATCTGCACTGTTTGGCCGTCTTGGGGAACTCGGCCACCTGCCAAAGCGTGTACGGCAGTCATCACACACGGCGCTGGTCATCGAAGACATGCAGATCTGTTGGTGCGCGGTCGACGCTGGACGCGTCGACCACCAGTAGACAAGCTTGCACGCCGGTCATCGGTGTGGTCAGCGGCATAGCAAGGATCGTCCCAGCTACGCACTGGATTGCTCGGATCAATTCAGTGTCGAACGAAGTGGACGAGGTCCAGGAGGGAAGGTCCCATATCAGAGCCGTCTTTATATTAGGATGCATGACTCCAACTAAGGACAGAAGTCCAAGAATGAACACTAAGAGATTTGCTTTGTATTGAACAAGTCTTCTCTACCCTCTACGGTCACCAGCAAGCTGCCTGCGGTTCTCTGACGGAGAACAACAGGTTAACAGCCACATCATTCGCTCAAGAACCGCTCAAGCTCATGGCGAGCCGCCGATTCAGCCGCGCTGCGAGCACGGCCGCATCTCCGGTCTCCACACGCAGTCAGACGGCTCGCGCATCAGCCTCTGCCTCTGTGGGACCCAGGACCAACCAGTCAGCGTCTGGCACGCCTGCCTCGCCCGCGAGCGGCAATCAAGCTCCCGTCGCAGCGCCCAGCGCTCCGCTGACGCAGACGCCGCCTCCGACGTCCAGCGTGCAGCCCTCGCCGGCTACG